>CABHPQ010161801.1:7239-20998 GCA_902168405.1 Peromyscus aztecus | reverse complement strand
CTACAGTGAGATGTCCACCCTGTCTGGAGAGTCCCCTCTCCTACAGTCAGATGTCCACTCTGGTTTCCTCTCTTTGTGGAAACAGGATGCCTCAGGCCCAACAGGGTCAGGCATTACTAATAATTTCTGCTTTTCACAGACACCTCTGTTGATGAGGTCAGGAGGTGTCACTCCCACACTGGCCTCTCCACGCTCACTCACCGTCTCCTGTACCCCCACTGATTGCCTCCTGGGCACACCTGCATGCACGCTCATTCCCACTTCGGGGCCTTTGCACCTTCTTTGGCTTCCTTCTTCTTGAGGTGCTCAGATTCAGGGTGACTCCCTCCCCTCCTTCAGGGGCAGTGAAGCAGGGCGAGTGACTTCCCGACCCCCAGCTTCGCTTCCTATCTAATGCATTTCTACACTAAATACACCCACCACGTTGGTGCTCCCCAGGTTAATAGAAGGCACATGGTGATGAGGATGGAGGTCTGTTCATTGTGAAACCCTCCACACCCAGAACATGGTGCACATCTGTTGTATTAGATGAGGGAGCGGAGGCCTGGAGGAGCCTTGAGGCCAACTCACCTTAACCTTCTTGCCCACTGCCTGCTGTATTCTGTCACTGGGGGGGGGGGTCTGGCAGAGGAGGGAGGCGGATGTGCCAGGTGTGGAGAGCAGGGAACAACAGGCTGAGAGTCCTGGGACAAGGTGCAGAGTCAAAGTCATGGGCTTCTCTGTGTGGCTATCTCAGACCAGTCACCTGCCATCCAGGTTCTGCTGAGCCTCAGAGAACGGTGCTTGGGAGCTACCCAGAGGAGGGGTGGCTATAAGCTTGCAAGCCAGGCCCTTCCTTCTGCAGAACCATAAGAGAAGAGTAAGAAAAAAACCTCTCTCCGACCTGTTTTCCATCTGATGAAGAGGCAGCCACCAAATGACAGAGGGTCACAGAGCACACATCGTAGGGCCAGCCGGTCTGGGTTTGTACGCCAACTTTGCCCATGATTTCCTGTGCAACCTTGGAGTAAGTGACTTAACATCTCCTGGCTCCCTTTTTCTCTTTGATAAAACGGGTTGAGCAATAAAAATAACTGGAAGGGCATGGCTGAAGTTAAGATTATATTATTGGTGTTGTCAAGGGCCATAGTGCCTATACCATACAATAAGCCTTTATACTGTTCACCACTAAGGTTATTAGTTATGATGAGTCAAGACAAGATACCCCTCAGCAGCAAGCAGGCGAAATCCTAACTTTGGAGTCAGTCTCGCAAATACAAGCCAGGGTGTGTGTGGCAGTCAGAGAATAGTCCACTGGGAACCCATGATCAGCGAACCATTACTGAGACCCACGCTGCACAAGGCGCAGGGAGGCTGTGAGAAGGGAATGGGCACTGGGAAGGCAGGGATCCTGCTTCTATATTTTCTTTGCCATCTCACCCACAAATCTCCAGTGCCCAGCACGTAGTAGGTCCTTCACAGATATTGGATGAGTAAACAACCAGCACCTGAACACCTATCAATCTCTTTCTCTGGCCACCTCCTCCAGCACTTCCCGTAGGTGAGACAGTTTCTGGACACAGCCTGCTAGTCTTCTCCACTAGCTGGGCTGGCCAGGCCCCGCCTAATGTAGATGGCTCCAGGCAGGCCACCCGGAAGGCCCTGGTATGTTCAGACCCACGAAGTAGGAAGATGAACTCTGACTTCCTAGGATGCTGGGGCAGGGTCTGGTACAACCTCCATGCTCACAGGCCCTTCCTCACCTCTGGCTTTCAGGCCTGCTGGTCACCGGGGACACACCGAGGATCTGGATGGAGTTCTGCACCCCAGTGACACCATCCTCATCCAATGGCACCCAGGTTTTCCTTTTTCCCCAACCCAGAAAGGAGGTACAGTTCCAGAAAAAGTCTTGCTCCAGCAGAGACAGAGAGAGACAGAGACAGAGAAAGACAGAGAGGGAGAGAGGGAGAGAGACAGAGACTGAAAGACAGACAGAGGCAGAGAGACAGAGAGACAGAGGGACAGAAAGGCAGAGGGGCAGAGATGCAGGGAAGCAGAGGCCGATGCAGCATGGCACTGCCCTGATGCTAGAGGGCCAGCTCCCCTCTCACCAGCAGACCCTCCGGGGGGCTAGCCGGCAGGGGCTGCCTGGCTGCAAATGACTCCCTTTGTCATGTTTTGTTATGATTAAAAATGCATGTCGCAGGCGAGGCCCTGGAGTGGAACCCGGCTGAAAATTGAATCATTAATATTCCCCTGCAGCTGATGCCCGGTGCTTCCCATGCAGCTGGGAGCCGAGGCCGGCATGCAACAGTTTCAAGTCCCGGCAAGTGGGGGAGACACAGTGTGCACCAGCCCCTCCCCCAGGGCTCCCGCCTCATCTTTGGGGAGAGGAACAGGTGTCAGGCAAAGGCTCCCTGAACTTTTCTTCATCTCTGGCTCTGTTCAGGGCTAGAAAGGATGCCAAGCTCTTGGGGGCTTGAAGCGCTCAGCCTGGTATCTTTGCCCTCCAGACCCCCAACCTGCCCCCTTGACCTTCTCCTCCTCTGCTGTTTCCTGCCTTGAGTGCTTTTCCTTCAAAGTGATAGTAATAATATTCTCATTTTTTTTTTTACTTCTTATTAACTAAACAATGATCTTTGCCTGCCAGTTGCTATTTGAACACCTTTACGTCTACGAACTTAGGTAATTGTCTCAAGACAACCGGGTGTGGGTGTGTGACTTCTAGTACAGCTCCATTATACAGATAGGAAAGGGGAGGCACTGAGACCTTTGACAACTTGGCCAACACCACACAGCCACAAAGTGGCTCCAGAGTTGGTGTTTGTCATCTCTGGCCTCACACGTGTGGTTATGGGGCACTTAGGATGTTGCTAGTCTGCAGAGAGTAACAGAAGTCAGCTACAGAGCAGACTGCAAAAACTTGGGTCAACGGAAAGAAGGCAGACTAGTTCAGTGGAAGCTTTTATTGTTATAGCCTCGATGTGGAAATGATCTTTGTTTGATTTAGGTTAAGTAAAATATATCACGAAGAGGCATGGCTGCTAGATTGAGACTCATTCATACTGCCCCTCTGGTGCCTTGTGCTGTGTTTATGTTGACGGTGCTGGTCTCACCCATTGCGGTCTTGACTTGGATTTTTTTCCTTGTCTCTCAGCTGAAACTTAAATGTTACTCCTCAGAGAAGCCTTCTCCAGACCCAGAAAAGCCCTCTGCCACTGCCCATGTGTTAGTACAGGGTCACATTCTCCCATCAGGCATTTGATGGATGTGTCCACGGGTTTCTGTAGTCTGATTTTGTAGAGCTGGGAGGGAAGCTAGGAGAGGAGCCGGCTGCCTGGATTCCCTCACTCTACTGTTTGTTTTGTTTTGTTTTTGTTTGGTTCAGTTTTTCCAGACAGGGTTTCTCTGTGTAGCCTTGGCTGTCCTGGAACTGGATCTGTAGCCCAGGCTGATCTCAAACTCAGAGATCCACCTGCCTCTGCCTCCTGAGAGCTGGGATTAAAGGCGTGCACTACCACCGTCCAGCTTGGATTTCCTCACTCTTAAGCTAGGATGACAGCCACTCACCAAGAGAAGATGACCATTGAAAGAGTTGAGCCCCGAGCTTACTAAACTACCGCATGAGCGAGAACAAGTCCAGAGCACGGGACTATAGAGCCAGGCATGTGCCTGGGTCCAGGGCCTGCTGCAAGGCCTCCCTCACAGACCAAACAGGAAGAGAGTGGGCTGAGAAGAAGCGTGTGTTTCAAGACAGATGCTCCAAAGTAGCCCCCTGTGCATGACACGCTGCTGTTCACCCCAATACCCGGTGCTGTGCAGCCAGGAAAGGGTTCAAGGAGCCAGGTGTGGTGATGTACTCATAGACACCTAACATCCAACATGCAGCGTGTGGAGGCAGAGGGGTCAGAAGTCCAAGTGAATTTGAGACCAGCTTGGGGTTGCGAGAGACCCCCGTCTCACAAAATAAACAAGCGAACAAATGCCCACAAACAACCAAAAAAAAAAGACCAAGGGGGAGGGGGACTCAATCTGTAAAGTGCTTAGGATGTATGCATGAGGACCTGAGTTCAGATCCCCCGGCACCCACATAAAAAAAGCTGTGCTCAGTGGTCTGTGTCTATAACCCCAACGCTGGGGAGGCACAGATCGGGAATTCTAACCTGTCCTGGTCTAGCCAATCAGTGAGCTCCAGGGTCAGCAAGAGATCCTGTCTCAAAAATAGCAATTGAAGAAGATGCTCTCCACATAGATCCATAGATCTCTGGCTTCTACATGTACATGTGCACCCCCCACAACCCGAGAGAGAGAGAGAGAGAGAGAGAGAGAGAGAGAGAGAGAGAGAGAGAGAGAGAGAGAGAAGTTTAGTTTCCCTGTTCCACTTTACAGGTGGGGGGAAACGGGTAAAGGAGGAGACGCTCTGGCACTCCCTCCCTCTCCTCTCCCCTCTCCCATATCTCTTCCTTTTTGCGATGCTGAGGCTGTACCCGAGACCCTGTGCATGCCCAGCAACTGCTCCGCCACTGAGTTGCACGCACATCATTAAAGGCAGGGGCTACCATAGCCGAAGTTCACTATGAATCAGCCTTGCTGTGCATGTCACAGGTGTGATCCCATGGAGGCAGCTACCCTTACTGAGCCCAGGTGATGGATGGGGAAACTGAGGCCCAAAGTTGATGATCATAAAAGAGTCAAGTTTTGACCCCAGGTCTCCTGACCTCTGAGTCACAGTCTGAAGCACCAACGGGTCCCTATCCAACAAGGCCAGGGGAGTGTTCAGAAGCCCAAGGAAGACCAGCAGCCATGATGGAACCACGGTGGCCACCACCTGCTTTGGCTGTCCAGTAGGCACTGGTGCTGAAGTCTGTGTTCGCCAGGCCTGGCTGACTGACTCCCCAAACTGAGGACTGACCTGGGACCAAGGTAGCCACAGGCAGGCTAGAAGGGGCTGCTGTTGCCAGTTTGGGGGGTAGAGGAGACACAGACAGAGCCTCAGCCTGACTATCTTAGAGTTGCTGCCCAAACACTAATGTCAGCCAGCCAACAGTGTAGGCGGCAAGCAATCACTCTCTGCCACTGGGGTGAGAAGCAGGGTCTATGAGATCGAGTTTGTGGGACTTAGCCCTTGGAAAACCAGCATCCTGAGTCCTCACTCTCAACCCTAAGACTTCTTCCAGGGCCACCGGCAGCCTGAGAAGCCAGCTCCAAGCGCACTCTGAGCCTCCCTCAGTACAAGAGAATCCCAAGGGTACAGAGGCTGAACTTCCTGTCCCTGGGAGGTGGCTGCTGCAGAGGGCAGCATTGGCACTTGCCCCTACAGTGGGGAGTAGGTGCTGAACCAGTTGACACACGCTGAAGAAAGGTCAGAGGTTGAGAGGTCGTCAAGGAGGACGGGCAGTGGGCACCATTGCCTTGCTCCTCCATCTCCCACCCTTTGCCCCAGACCTCCATCCACCCGACTCTCAGCGCCTCTCATCCTTTCCCCCATCCCCTGCTTCCCTCCCCCCACTCACACCTCCCCAAGGACAAGCAAAGTTATTACAATAATGAATTAGCCAGCCCGCTTACTGCCGCCACTGGCGAAGACAATTATCCCCCCCTCGCATCCCTAGCCGCTGCTCGGCTCCCTCATAAAGACGGGCTTTTGGGGCCGCTTTGTGCTTTGATTGGAAATGAAGAGATTGCTAATTAGGGAACACCTGCTGGGACCCGGGCTGGCAGGAACAGAAGCAGGACCAGGGTGGACCGAGCGGCCATCGCAAGGCGGCCCGAGAGTGCATGATTGTGTGTGTGCAAGCAGGGCAGCGGCGGCGGCGCGCCTGGTCATGTGTGCCCACGGGGTGCTGGGGGAAGGTGAGAGGAAGGAGCAGACACCTCAGTGATTTAATCCAAATCCTGGCCACCGCCCCTGGAAGCCATAAACAAAACCCAGACAGTTTATGGTGCTTTTCACCTTTTAAAGGATGCTAATTTGTTTATGGGTGGCTGTAATTCTGCCTGTGTTTGCATAGGTCAGCTCTGGCTGGGATGTGCAGACCACAGCCGTCTCCAATGGGGCTCACCAGCATTGGTGGGGAGATGCACAGAGCCTGCCTGCTCTCTGCGGAGAGGTGAGGTGGGAAATAGGCGCACAGAGGTATCCTGCTTGTCCAGTGATGGTAACAAGGACGTGAGCTCAGGGCAGTTTAACCTGAGATTGACTTCATCCACTAGTTCTCCAGGCCTTTCTTTTAAATTTTATTTATTAGCACCGTGTGTGCGTGATGTGTGTTTGGGGGTACATATGCACTATGGCACATGTATGGAGGTCAGAGGACGACTTCATGGATGTGGGTCTCTCCTTCCACCTTTACACTGGTTCTGAGGACTGAACGCAGGTGGTTCAGCTTGTGTGGACTTCTGGGACAACTTTATCTAGTTGCTTCCTTTCTCTTCTCTACCTCCTTGTACTAAAGTGGACTAAAACACTTGATGATACACACACCCCTACCTCCGTGGAGTAATGACTAAAATACATACTCAGCACCCAGCACCCTAAAATACATACTCAGCACCCAGCACCCTGCCGCTTACCCCAGGAAGACATAAAACTCCTCAGATTCCGTTCTTGACATGAACACTACTAGACTGAGGCTGCTCTGACCCTGGCCTCAATTTTCCTACCTATAACATGGGAAGAGTCTCTTTACTTCTTTGGAGGCTCTCCTCTGCAGCTCAAGTGTTCTGATTCTACAGTGTTGCTCAGGGTTTGGGTTCATGATGCCAGAACGTAGCCACAAGTGTAGGATTTGAGTGTGGCCTTGGCTCGGATTCCAGGGCTGCAATTCAGGAGCCACCTCAACCTTAGGCTGCTCAATGAACTCTACCGGACCTTGTCTTTCTCATCCGTCACACTCCAGCATCTTGAGTTGCTGAGCACGGGCAGGGTCAGGAAAAGAACCAGAACCAGAGCTTGGATCTCAGTGTGTGCTCAGGAAAGGGGATGCCTTCTCCCCCTCGCTCTGTACCACCAACATTGCCCACAACTGCATTATTCCAGCTAGACACTGTTCCATGGAGGCAGGCAGCTAGAAAACTCACTGTCAATATTCTTTTAGTGCAGTCCATCAAGGCCTGCTTCCTGAGCTCCTGTCCACTCCCTCCTCGACTTGTGTGAGCATAGACATCTCTCGAGAAGTTTCCAGATGGTTCTGTGGGAAATGGAAAAGCTGGTGGAGACCTAGGAAGCAGAGGCTAGGTTCTCCTCTCTTCCACACGGGGGTGTCCAGTACGCTCATAATCCATGAACTTGAACCATGAAGCTATAGGAAAAGCAGAGCTCTAAGACAACCCAGAGCTAGAGCTTCCCCAGGCTTCATCTCCCATCATCCTTAAAACTCCCAAGGGACTGGCTTTGACGACTTTGGGAGCAGATAAGAAAGCCAATGCAGGTGGGGATGGAGTGAGCTCTCCAGTGACAATAAACTAATAAGGATCAGAGCCAGAGCAAAACCCCCAATCTTCCCAAGTCTAAAATCTGGGCTTTTCCCATCCATTGTATGGGCAGTGGCTACCAGGTTCCCATGGACCACAGGCTCCATCAGCTCAGACTCACGGTGTCTTGAATTTCCTTGTTAATTTTGGCAGTGGGAGCACAGGGCAGGTATCAGAGACACCTGTGTGTGGTATTGAGGGGGTAGACAAGGGGCGACTGAGCAGGCCTCTGGCTGGCACACAGAGTAAACACATGTGCCCGCCCCAGGGCGTGGATCTGAGCAATTGTGAACAGGTGCGTGGGTACATGTGGGATACTGGGTACATGAACTAAATGTACTTTGCTCTTGGACTTTACATCCCTTCCAGGAAAGGGTGAGATGGGGTATCTTAGCGCAATAGAGAGGTTTGGTTTGGGATAGGGCAGGAGATGGGACTCCAGCCTGAGGATGGTGTGAGAGATTGAGGAGTTCAGGCAGGAAGAAGCTTCAAGCCCCTGGGGATTGAGACGAGCTGGACCACTTTGAGTCACTGAGCCAGCATGCCCTCATGGACCCACCCCCGCCCTCCCCCAAAGTACCCCAAGAACTGGGTATCCACACCTACAGTTCAGTAATGAAAGCATTGCTACAGAGGGAACTCAGTTTGAGTGTGAAGCTTGTCTTCGCTATTTCCTAGACCTGCCACCCTCTCTGCTGGGCAGACTGGGGAACCTCCGTTTCCTTGATGGCACATGGGAGATGCCACCCATTTCGAGGAACTACGTGGAGATAAGAGCCAATAACACACAAAGAACCCCACCCAACATAGTTCTTTGCAATTTGAGGCCTGTGTGTGCAATTTGAAGCCTTCATATACATTCTCCGCCTTGTCCCTCGAGGCAGCCAGACAGGCCACAGACAGCGGAAGCAAGTCTGACCTCTCCCCTCACATTCTTGCCCAATTCATTTCTAGCTCAAAGGCCAGGCTTGTGGTCATCGACATTCCGGCTCTTCGTGAAGTGGAAACATGAGGAGGTGAGTGACTCCCTCCACACAGGGACCATGAGGGCTCTACACTGGGCCAACCTGGGAGTGACAGAAATTCAGATTCTGGAGGGGCCCATGCGGATGCGAAAGAAAAGAGGCCATGCTCGGGTGCCTCTCATCCTCTGTCCCAGTGTAGAGACAGTTGCAGCGCTACTCAGCCCCTTTGCCCCACAATGTTTCCTCTCCATCTGACATCAGGAGTGCCCGGTTGGTCCAGATGAGTCTCATGGGTTCTTCCCTCAATTAGGACAACTGTAATCTGATTGCTGGCTGATTAGGGGGTAGAACTAGCCAATCTCAACTCCTCGAGATGAGACATTCCATAGAGACCCCTGAGCACAGGCTGAACCACAGCTAAATCCATGAGTTTGCTTGGTGGCTGACCGCCCCCCTTCTTTCTACCCTACCCTTCCCAGGTTCCTCCAGAAACCATTCTCTCACTACATCTCTTTGGCAGAACACCCACCAATCCCTGCTCTGGGGAACCTGACCTAAGACACTCATCTCCCCAAGTTTCATAGAACCTTCCCCAAATAGCAGCATCAGTGGAACCCACCAAGGTGTATTTGTTCAAACCCATCTGTCAGAGATCCTGATACACCCCAGCAGATGAAAAGAAGCCAAGTAGGCAAAGGCTGACTCAGCCTGAGGAGAGTCCTCAGAGCTCGCAATGGGTCCAGAAGCTAGGAGACTTCTGCTTTTCCCTGGTGTGCTCCAGGCTGGAGAACCGGAGCCCAAGGCCAGGCCCGCAGTGGAGAAGCCATAGAAGCCTGTAGTTTACTTGGGTAACCTATTGCTCTACAGGTTGGCGTTGGGGGGCTTCAGAGGCAACAGTAGTGCCAACATGTCCCATATCCCTGCTGGGGCATTTTTCGCATCCTCCTTACAAAAAGTGAGACCAGGATTGGGGGACTATAAAAAACACCAGAGAACCAAAGAAAGGGGGACAAGCTGGAGACACTAAGTTTCCACTGGATGGTCCAGGTATCCTCACTGGTCTTCCTGAGGCTTCCAGTGTGACACCCGAGCTTGGGGAGAAGGGGAAGGTACCAAATACTGATTCATTCCTGTGTCCATGCAGGTTCCTCCACATGCCCCCCCCCCCCCCACTGCCCAGGAGGAAGGGTTTAGGCTGTGAGCAGCTCCGGAGAGAAAAGGAAGGCAGAACAATAGGAACCCAGTGGACTCCCGTCTGTGGAAGGTCAGACACAGAGGATAAACACTTTGTCCCAAATGGTGAGCACATGTTGGACTCCATCCAAGGTGGGAAGATAGTCTGACTCGCCTTGGGAATGTGATTAGCATCTTGAGAGCCAAGGGAGGCGGATCAAGAGGAGATCAAGGTCACAGGAGAGTGGGTAAGGAGTCCAGCTGCAGGTGCTGTGGCCTTGGCAAGAGAGTCCCCCCCCCCCTCCCCGCCTCCCTAAGGAAGCCTGGTAGTGGGCTGAAGCAGAGACAACCCACATAGAGGGAAAAGAGACGGTGCCCAGAGAAGGCAGGGAGATCGTCCCCATAGAGGAAGGTCTCGGAGGGAGGGGTGCTGGTATCCGTACTAGGACAGGTAGTGGCCCGTCAGGCTCAAATTTGGGAAAGATCATATGTGAACAAGAGCAGGGTGGGGAAAGCAGACAGAGACACGAAGGGGAGAGTGTTGCCCCCCGGGGATGACTGAGGGAGCCCGAAAGTTCTCACACGGGAATGAGAAGGAGTAGGAAGGCCTGGACACCACAGCGCAGGTGATGCTGGGCACGTGCACTGTGAAAGTGTTCTAACCCTGGCACTTGCTGAATTCCCCAGTGTAACTCACAGATTAGGTCTGCATTTCCCCCAGTAAGGCCCACCAGCTGTTACCCCGAGGCATTGCAAATTATTTTCAGTGGTGGAGAGATGGTCTGGTCAGTAAAGTGCTTGCAAACACAAGGTCTTGAGTCCGAGTCCCAGAACCCATGTAGAGAAGTTGAGTGTGGTGGCTTGCACCCATAATCCCAGCACCAGGGAGGCAGAGACCTGGCCTATTCAGAGGTCTCTAGGCCATTGAGAGACTGTCTAAAAAACAAGCAAATATGCCCCCCACATGTACACCTATACATGCACACATACATTATTCACAAACACACAGAATAAATGATCTGTGGAAATGTGGGGTTCTGAGAGTGGCAAATGAGAGCTAAGGGGGAGTAAGGGGACTTTCTTAACGGTAGCACCTGTGACGTAACACTTAGAAAGATGCAGAGACTAAGTAACAGCCAGAGTTCCTGGTTGGTGCCCATGTGGGACTGTGAAAGAAAACATAGGATACATTTCAAATAAAACAAATGAAAATATGAAACTGTTGGACCCAATTCTGTGTCTGTGTCAATGGTACAAAATGGTAGGCTGAGCAGAGGGAATCAAAAGTCCAAGGCTTGTCTGGGCTACAGAATGAGTTTAAGACTAGCCTGGGCAACTTAGCGAGAACTTACCTCGAGACAAAATGAGAGCAGGCTGGCGAGATGGCTCGTGGGTAGAGGGGCTTGCTGCCAACCCTAACTGCCTAAGTTTGATCCCTGAGACTCAAGGATACAACTGACTCCCGCACGTCCTCTGACCTCCACATGTGCACCTTGGCATACACGTACCCACACATACACATATACACAAAATAAATGAACAAATGTAATGCTTTTTTTAAAAAAAGAAATAAAAGTAAAAAGGGCTGGGAATGTAACTCCATGGTAGAAAGTTTGCCTAACATGTATAAGCCTCAACAATCAGGGCGACTGAGATGCAATACTATGATGCTTTAGTCTTGACTGGATTTGGAGTCACCTGGGAGACACAGTGACGGTCCAGTCTGCGAGGGTGTTTCTAGAGAGGTTTAACTGAGGGTGGGAGACGCTCCCTGAACGAGGGCAACATCATCCTGTGGGCTGGGATCCCAGACGAAGTGAGTAGGGGATAAAGGGGGAAAAGTGAGCTGAGCACCAGGGTTCATCTCCCACTGGTCCCTGACGGGAATGTACCATATGACCTGCTGCCTCACGTTCCTGCTGACATTCCTCCTCCACCGTGATGGACTGTGTGCTTTCAAACTAAAATAAGCCCTTCCTTCCTTGAGTTGCTTCTTGTCGATCTGTGGTTAAATAACAGAAAATGAGCTGGTATGAACACACACACACACACACACACACACACATACACACACACACACACACACACCACAGAGAGTTTTCTACTGGCTGCTTGTTATACTGAGTCTTATAGGAACCAGTGCGAGGTGACATTAGATGGTGTAACTGCCTGCTTGACCTTAAACAAGATCCTTAACCTCAGTGCCTCAGTTTCCCCATCTGTAAGATGGGAGCAATCATGACACCTCTACCTTCCAGTCCTTACAAAGATAAGTTAGACAAACCAAGGAAAGTTTCCATTACATCCGGGAGGCAGAGGCAGGAGAGTATCTCCATGAATTCGAGGCCAGCCTGGTCTACAGAGTGAGCTCCAGGACAGCCAGGGCTGTTACATACAAAACAAAATGCTTTTCCCTCTCCCACACTCAGAAGAATCATTAAAGAAAAGGATGCATGGGGATGTCGGGAAAGCAGGGAAGCACTGAACAAGGAACAGTAGAGAAATGTCTCCAGGAAATGTCATGGCTAGGTCTCAAGTAAACAGCACAGCTCATTCGAGGAGAGGATGGGGGCGGGGCGAGGAGAGAGAATGGGGGCGGGGCGAAGGAGAGGACGGGGCGGGGCAAAGGAGAGGCTGTGGGTGCTGGCGAAAGCTCACAATATGAAGCAAAAGGAAGAGAGACATTTTCAAACTTTAAATTTATGATGTGGTTCATCCCCCCCACCCCCCAGCGTGAAAACGGCAGGTTCAAGAAAAGATGAGGTTTCAGGGGCTGGAGAACAAAGCATGTCCCCAGGGCCTGTATGGAAATGACAGAGACCCAGGACCACCTGAACTGCGCAAGTCGGACCGCGAGAGCCGCTCTTCTGGGAAATACAGTGGAGAAAGAGAAGGCCGGAGATCAAGGGTCCAACATATGAAGGAATCTCTTGATGAGACTTCTAAAATGGCATAGACGGGGGAAAGGGGCCCGGAAACCAGTAAAAGTAGACTGCAGGACCCAAGGGAGAATATTTTAGAAATAAGTTAGACATGGAAAAAGGAATTATCACTCAGCGATTAATGATAAAAATCAAGGCCATTTAGTAAAAACGGAGAGATAATCTTTACGAAGGGGCACATAGGGACAGAGAAAATGGATGAGGCATGCTCTCTACTCCGAGGACTCTTTATTTAGCGTGTCTCCAAGTGTAATACTTTTAATAGAGTAAGATAGAGAGGGGCCAGAAAGGCACAGGAGCACAGGCGTGTGCACTAGACATGGCAGGGTGGAGCTAGCCTTCCTAAACGGGGTGTGCAGCAGGATTATTACCTGTTCAATTATTCTTAACTATAATTTATTACTATTGTTACTGCATGTGTGAATGTTTGCCCACGGTCAGGGTGGGCACACGGGCCACAGCAAGCATATGGAAGTTAGAGGACAACTTGTAGATTGAGTTGGTTCTTTTTTTCCACCTTTCATGTGAGTCCCGGGGCTTGAACTCAGTTTGCCAGGCTTTCCTGGCAAGGGCCTTTAGCCATTGATCCATCTCACCAACCCAAGAGCAGGCTTTTTCACACAGCTCAATTTACATATTATTACTGAAAGATGTTCTCCTTCAAACCACGAAAGCAAGAACCTCCGTCCCTGACCTGAAGGTCTAGAGGGAAGAAACCAAAGGCATTAAATCCAGCGAGTCAGGCCTATAGCACTTGTGGTTCAGCTATGTGAAACTGGGGGGGGGGGGGGGTAGGCCCCTTATCCCTGCAACAGAATCCCTGCCCCTGGAGCATAGCTGTGATACAAGAGGTCCCCTGCTCAGAGATGTTTAGAGCAGGATGCAGAGAAGTCCTTGGGGGCTGACCATCCATCCACTCATCCTTTCTACGGACAAAGACACAGAGGCCGAGAGAGACGAGAGGCATGTACCAGCCACCAGGCAGTAGCTTCTGGAAGCTAACGTAAGTGATTGCTCAATATGGTGATCTAAAACTCAGCTTTATTTCCGTACACAGCGTGGTTGCCTCCACAACAGTGCCCAGCGACGGCAGTCGAGGGTCATATTTCAAGGTAATAATATTTCTGATATTTTTAGCAAACAGATTCCATGGGTTTAATTATAATGCATTCGCTTATGTTCTCTCTCTCTCTCTCTCTCTCTCTCTCTCTCTCTCTCTCTCTCTCT
>CABHPQ010161799.1:0-41127 GCA_902168405.1 Peromyscus aztecus | reverse complement strand
TGTGTGTGTGCATGCGTGCACACATGTACATGTATGAGTGGGGATGCACATGTATCACAGCATGCCTGTGGAGGTCAAAAGAAGACTTGGTTATCTCCTACTAAGGGTTCAGGGGATCGAACTGAGGTCATCTGGCTTGAATTTCTGTGCTTTTCACTGCCCTCCTCTTGATTTTTCAGTAGGCACTTGACTATATCTTTTGAGTTTTTTAAAATGTAGGGTGGTATGTTATTTATCATAGAAAAGTTTTTTTAGCTGCAGACTTCAGTCTCTAGGCAAGCTGCAAGCCATCAGAATTGATTTCAGTTCCCATGTAAATGTTGTCACAAGTGTGAAAAGTCAATGGCAGAGTGACTTGAGTGCATTTATTGTTTATGATTCTGCCTTGAACTGTTAGGTTGGAGAATTAATGTTTTTAATTCTTAATTATTGTAGGAATACTTTGAAAAGAACAAGTTAAAATCAAAAATGAAATTGCTGGGAGTTTTTTCACCTGTCAAGAATACCACTGCCAGCTTAGACCTTCTTAATCTGTATATGGTAAATCAGATATCGTCCAAGAAGGAAACACCCGGTAAGTCTTTCTAAGGCATTTGTTTTTATCTTTATGTGGTAATTCATAATAACATCTAGCTGTCTAATTGCTTAGAAATTCCAGACTCTAAGCATATGGAGAATTTATTTTAAAACTTTGTTGCCTTTTTAAATTATAAGCTTAACCAGAATTTGAATTAAGATCTTTTGTTGTTTTATCTATTTATCTTATTTTTAAGCTGTGTGTGTTGTATAAGATTAACTTGTTTGATATCATTAATTGGTCATGGAGTTATTATAATTATTATATTATTATTTCTAGGCAAATAGTCACAAGTTTAGTGTGAGAGAAGAAAATAATGAATGTGTTATTATTTCATATCGCTTGGGAAATTTGTACCAAAGGATAAACTGAGAGATTTTTTCCTTAGTGACTTTTTCCTGTCTTGCAATTACAATTTCTTTTACACTTCTGGGATAGGAACTGTAAGAGTTTTGTATTTCAAAAGAAAGTTTATTTTATCTCACAGTTTGACTTTCCAAACGGAAAAAAAATACAAAAAAACAAAAAAACCTTTCCCTCTCTTAAGGGAATTAGGGCCTATTATTTACATTTTAAAAACAAGCATAAAAGTAAGAGTTCAAAAAATAAGAGAGTTTGGGGCCAGAGAGGTGGCTCAGGAGTAAAGAAATGGTTGTACAGAAAGAGAAAATTCCCACTCGAACTCTGTAAGTGTTCTGGGTATTGAGTAATAAAACAGTGATCCCACTTGCATAAAAAGATACAAGGCTCCTTCCTCTAAAGCAGTGGTTCTCAAACTTCCTAATGCTGCAGCTCCTAATGCTGCAGTTGAATACAGTTTCTCATGTTGTGGTGACCCCAATCATAAAATTATTTCACTGCTACATTGCAACTGTAATTTTTCCACTGTTATGAATCGTAATGTAAATATCTATGTTTTCCGATAGTCTTAGGAGACAACTGTGAAAGCGCTGTTGGACCCCCATATGGGTTGTGACCCACAGGTTAAGAACCACTAAAGTTTAAAGTCTATTGAAGGAGATGAGGTTAATCAAGTGTAATAAAGTGTGCAAAGTGCTGAAATAGAGAAGACATAAGAGGATATGTAACACAGTATCTGATGCAGTCTAGTAACGGAGAAAGAAGAAATCAGGTTGAGTTAGTAGAGCCCCTTTCTTGATGGCTTAAGAAGCAGGAGAAAAAAAATTAAATTTCACTAATAATTGTTAGCAGCCAGTTTCTGTAATAACATGTATAGAACATTTGTAATGTACAGAAGAACATTTTCTTATGTTCAAGCAACTGAAGAATGATATAGCAAAAATGATTTTAAAGCTTCTGTTTAAAAGTCATTGTTTAACATTTTTATTACAGAAACCCTGAAAAGACCAACTTATGTGAATATGAACAGAGATTTGAAAATCCCCCTAAGAAAGCATGATTTAGAACTTCCAATGTCACCTCACTGTGTCCCTTCTAAACTGTGCATCGATGACATGGGAAAGAAGTAAGTGTCAGCTAAGACAGTGACTGACGAAAGTTAACACTATCAGCTTGCTGTGTGCTGGGAAGTAGAGAAGGCCATTCCCTTCCATCCCCATTCCTGCTTGTCTAATGCTATCATAAAATCATTAGGACAGTTGTCTACAGTGTTTTGTGCATGTGCTTTGACGTTCTGTATTAGAAAATACCTATCCCAGTTTAATACAATTTCTTTCCTAAAACTTAGTTGTCTTATGACCCTGTAGCAATGTACCAGAGTTTTCTGTGTCGAGTGCTTGTGAGGACACTGTGAAATTTAAATATACATAGGACAATATTTATGGCTGCTTGAATTTTTAACTTCAAATCTTGGTTTTCTATAGTGTACCCTATCAAAGATTATATAGCAAGGAAGAAACTGGCCCAGTTCAGGTGAGTTTTAAAGAAAATTATAAATTGTTTTAACAATTGTTCCATGCCCTTAGATGATCTCACTTTTAAAATACTAGGTAAAATTAGTTATCTTTAAATTTTTTACAGTTTCTCAATGATTCCTTTTGCAGTTTTAAAATGTAGGAAATTTATCCTAAGGAATATTCTGATTATGAAGCCTCCTTAGAGTGATAGCAATGTGGCCAGCCCCGTGTGTTTAATGCTCAATTCTTCTTGTCAAAGAGTTACAAAGCACACTTACATAGAGATTGTTTTTAAGTACTTATTTGTGTGAGTGTGCAATCGTTGGTGGGTAGGGAGATGCATATGCATGTGCACAGGAGGCCAGAGGTCACTCACTCCCCAACATGCTCTTTTGAGATGAGGTCCCTTTGCAACTAGAGCTGCTTGATTCAGTCTGACTAGTGAGTCCCAGGAACTGGCCTGTTTCTTCCCTCTCCATCATTGGGAGTGCAAGTGTGCACTGACACACCTGGCCTTTCCATGGAGGTGTGGGGGAGCCAAACTTGGCTCTTACACTTTCGTAGCAAGCCATTACCTCACCTCCCACTAAGGGAGTCTTTTACTAGTTCACAGGTTCACTGATCAGTTCATCTTTTCAAATGCAATGAAAACATTATTTATATCAAATTCTTATGTTAAGAACCCATATTTACCACAAGATGATTTTTCAAAGTATAACTTTTTTTGCAAACAAAATCATAATGAATTAGAAAATGCACAGGTTGATTAAAGCTTGAAATTCTATTTACTGTCCAATGCTGTATTAATTATCCTTATTTATCTTTGAATTGTCAGGTTTAAATTAGATCAGAAAGGCAGTGGAAGCTGATGGTAGTAATGAAAAACCTTGGACAGCCTGTTGTCTGCTTTGTGGGTTAAAGAACCTAAGATTTCCTATCATTAGAAGGTGACCCTCAGGAAAGAACTTGAGAGAGGAAGGCAGATAGGGAAAGCAGAGGGAAGAGTTCGTAAGGAGACAACCTCAGTAGAGAACCTCACTGACTCAGTGATTCCTATGAACTACCAAAGGCTTGCCTTTGTTAGGACTTCCTCTTTGGTAATCATGCCCTTTTCTACCCACTTTAGTTCTATTATTTTGACTTCTAGTTTCTGTACTTTTAGTGATCTTACCTTTTCTTTTCCTCTAGTCATCACAAGACATGAACTCATACAGAATGTTCCACAAAACAGAAAACTACAGTTATATTCCACCATCTTTTCCAGCAGAATTACCTTCTAACAGACATCTTCCAAACCAAAGCTCCACCCCAAGAATAGCACCAAATCCTTGGAAATGTGCATATGAGAAAAAACAAAATGAGCAGGTACATTGGAATTATCATTTCTTTGATGTCATGAATTCATAATAGGTTCTCCTTTTCATAAATTTGACAAAGATGGGTTTCAAATTGCTAAGTATGGTGATAAATGAAGGATAGTATTTCAATTTATGCCCCATTCTTTATTCCCCTCCCCATTTGAACCTCCCATTCAGGTCTCTCCATCTCTCTTTAACTATGCATTCTATTTTTCTTTCCTTGGGAGATCCTCCTCTCCATATAGTCCCTTATTTTACACCTAACCTCTGTGGTTATATAGATTATAGTATGCCTATCAAAATCTTAAAAGCTGACATCCACATAATAAAAGAAGACAATATTTTCTTTTTGTGTCTGGGTTATCTCACTCAGGATGTTTTTCTAGCTCCGTCCATTGACCCGTGAATTTTATGATTTCATGTTTTTAAATAGCTGAATAGTGTTACATTGTGTAAATGTACCACATTTTCCTTATCCATTCATCAGCTGATGGACATTTAGGTTACTTTTAACTTATGGCTATTATCAATAACGGAGTAATGAACATGGATGAGCAAGTTTCCTTGTGGTAGGATGTACAGTCCTTTGGGTACATGCCTAAGAGTGGAAAAGTTGGATCTTGAGGTAGATCTATTCCTAACTTCCTGAGGAACCCCCACACTGATTTCCACAGTTGCTGTGCATGTTTGCATTTCCACCAGCAGTGGATACGTATTTCCCTTTCCCCACACCCTCACCACCATGAGTTGTAATTTGTTTTATTAATCTGGCTATTCTGACTAGTGTAAGTTGTTTTGATTTTTATTTCCTTGAAGACCAAGGATGTTGAACATTTCCTTGTTTCTGTGATTTGTGTCTCATCTTTTGCAAACTCTGTTTAGTTCTGTTCCCCCTTTTAATTGGGTTATATTTTTTTCTTGATGTTCAGTTTTTTGAATTCTTTATACATTTTAGATATTAGCCCTCTATCAGATGAATAATTGTATAAAGCTCTTTCCCTATTCTGTAGCCTGCCATTTTTTTCCAGGTTGTGATGTCCTTTGTCATACAGAAGCTTCTTAGTTTGCTGAGGCCCTATTTTTTTCTTAGGGCTTGTACTTTTGGTGTCCTCTTCAGAAGTTCCTTTTCTGTGTCAATGAGTTCAAGACTATTTCACACTTTCTCTTCTATCCGATTCAGTGTTATCAGTCCTTATGTTGAGATCCTTGATCTATTTGGAGTTGGTTTTGTGATAAATATGACTCTATTTCTATTCTTCTAAATGTAGTCATTCAGATTGACCAGCACCATTTGTTGATGATGTCTTTTCTCCAGCATGTATTTTTTGACTTCTTTGTAAAACAAAACAAAACAAAACAAAAACAAAAATAGGCTAACATAGGTGTGTGGGCTTCTGTCTGGGTCTTCAATTTTATTTCATTCATCAACATGTCTCTCTTTATGCCAATACTGTGGTGTTATACAGCTTGAAATGAGGGATGGTGATACCTCTACCAGTTCTTTTATTATTCAGGATTGTGTGTATGTGTGTGTATATTTATGGGTGCCTGTGAATGCTTTCATATGAAGCCAAAAATTGTCTTTTCAAGTTCTGTGAAGAATTGTGTTGGAATTTTGATAAGGATTGCACTGAATTTGTAGATTACTTTTGGTAGAATGGCCATTTTCACTATATTAATCCTACTTAATGAGCATGGGAGATCTTTCAATCTTTTGATATTGTCTTCAATTCCTTTCTTCAGTGTCTTGATGTTTTTATACCAGTCTTTCACTGGCTTGGTTATAGTTATCCCAAGATATATATATATATATATATATAGTGAGAGGTATTGTTTCCTTCATTTCTTTCTCAGACTGTTTGTTATTCATATATAGGAAGGGTACTGATCTTTGTGAGTTCATTTTGTATCCAGCTACTTGACTGGTTTTATCAGTGTTTATCAGCTGTAGGAATTCTCTGTTGGAGATTTTAGGGTTTTTTATATATGAAATAATGTCTTACTCCTCAATTAAAGAGAATTTGACCTCTTCCTTGCTTATTTGTATCCCCTTGATATCCTTGAGGTTGTTTTACTGCTCTAGCTAAGACTTTAAGTACTATGCTGAGTAGGTATGAGGAGAGTGGGCATCCTTGTTTTGTTCCTGATTTCAGTGGAAATGCTTTGAGTTCCTCTCCATTTAGGTTGAAGATGGCTATGGGCTTGTTATAAATTGCCTTTATTATGTTGAGGTATGTCCTTTGCATTCCTAATCTTTCAAGGATTTTTGTCATGAAGGGGTTTTGGATTTTGTTAAAGATCTTTTTATGCATCTAATGAGATAATTGTGTGTTTTTTCTCTGTCAGTCTGTTTATGTGATAGATTACTTTTATTGATTTGCATTTATCAAAACATCCCTGGGTTTCTGGATGAAGCCAAAGTGATCACAGCAGATAATCTTTTTGATGTGTTCATAAATTCTATTTGCAAGTGTTTCATTGAGAATCTTCACATCTGTGTTCACAAGATATATGGTTCTATAATTTTTAATGTTTGCTAGTTTTCTTTGTGTTTTGGTATCAGTGTAATAGTAGCTTTATAAAAAGAATTAGGAAATGTTCCTTAAGTTTCTATTTTGCTTTAATAATCTGAGGAGTATTGTCATTAATTCTACGTTGAAAAGTCTGGCAAAATTTTGCACTGAGTCCATCTGTCCCTGGGAATTTTTTGGTTGGAACAATTTCAATTACTGTTTCTTTTTTACCGGGGCTTATAGGTCTGTATAAATTGATGATCAGATCTTGATTTAACTTAGTTAGACTTACTATATCAAGAAATTTCTCAATTGATTTTTGAAAGTATGCCCTTGTGACTCTCTGGATTTCCTTGGTGTCTGTTGTGATGTCCCCCTTTTGTCTCTAATTTTATTAAGTTAATCTTCTCTCTTCACTTTTTAGTTAATTTGCCTAGGTGTTTACCAATCTTACTGATTTTTCTCAAAGAACCTACTCATCATTTTGTTGATTCTTTGTATTGTTTGTGTTGTTTCTCTTATTGATTTCAGCTCCGAGTTTGATTATTTCTTGCCATCTATTCCTTTTGAATGTTATTTATTCTTTTTTCTCTAAAGCTTTCAGGTGTGCTGTTAAGTTGCTAGCATGATATCTTTCCATTTTTTTTTAAATTTAGACACTTAGTGCTATGAACTTGCCTCTTAGAACTGCCTTCATTGTATGACCTATAAGTTTGGGTATGTTGTGTTTTCATTTTCATTTAATTCTAGAAAGTTTTTAATTTCTTTCTTAATTTCTGTCTTCAAATTTTTCATTCAGTAATGAGTTTTTCAGTTTCTATGAGTTTGTATACTGTCTGTTGTTTTTGGTGGGGTTGATATTCAGCTAATTTAATCCAGGGTGCTCTGATAGGATATAGGTTTTTTGTTTCAATTTTCTCATATCCATTGAGACTTGTGTCCAAGTATGTGGCCGATTTTGGAGAAAGTTCCATGAGGTACTGAGAAGAAGCTATATTCTTTTGTGTTATGATTTAATGATCCATATAAATCTTCTATATCTATTTGATTTGTTATGTAATTTAACTATAGCATTTCTTTGTTTAGTTTTTGTCTGAATGACCTATTTGCAAGAGTGGGTATTAAAGTCTCCCACTATCAGTATATGAGCGTCAGTATGTAATTTAGCCTGTACTAGTGTTTCTTTTGTGAACTTGGGTGCCCCTGTTATTTGATGTATAGATGTTACTTTTTTATATCAGTATGTAGTAATTATCTCTTCTAATTAGTTTTCGTATGAAATCTATGTTGTCAGATATTAAAATGACTGTATCTGCTTGCTTCTCTTGGGTTCATTTGCTTGGAATATCTTTTTCCATCCTCTTACCCTGAGGTGATGTGTTTCTTGGATGTGCCTAAAGATGGATCCTGTTTTCTAATACAGTCTTTTAGTCTGTGTTTTTACATTGGAGAATAAAATCTTTAACAATTATCAATGTTAAAATTAAATAAAATTAAATAAATTAACAGTTATCAATGATCAGTGTTTATTGATTATGATTATTTTGTTGGTATGGAGTGAATTTCCCCCCATTTTGATTTCGTGGTCTGGGAGTATTTATTCCTTGTTTTTTCTTGGGGGTAGTTAACCTCTTTAGATTGAAGTTTTTCTTCTAGTTCCTTCTGTAGAAATGGATTTGTAGATGGTAGATACTACTTAACTTTGCTTATTATGTTTTTTTTTATTTTGGAATAAAATATTCAGGAATAAAATATTTTAAAATGTTTTTCTTTCTTTATCTATTGTGATTGATAGTTTTGCTGGGAATTCTGGTCTAGACTGATCTCTGTGGTCCTTAGAGTTTGTAGAACATCTGTCCAGACCCTCCTGGCTTTAGAGTCTCTATTGAGAAGTCAGATGTTATTCTAACGGATCTGACTTTGTATGTCACATTGTTTTTCCTTGTAGCTTTTAATATTCTTTCTTTGTTCCATACATTTAGTATTATGATAATTATGTGTCATTAAGCATTTCTTTTCTGGTCCTATTTGGTGTTCTGTCTACTTCTTGTTCCTTGGTAGGCACCTCCTTCTTTAGGTTAGAGAAATTTTCTTCTATGATTTTGTTGAAAGTATTTTCTGTGCCTTTGACCTAGGGATCTTCTCTTTCCTCTATTATTATTATTATTGTTCATAGATTTGGTCTTTTCATAGTGTCCCATATTTCTTAGATGTCTTGTGCCTGGATTTTTTTTCAGATTTAATATTTTCTTTGACTGAGCTATCCATTTCTTCTATCTTTTCTTCAATGACTGAGATTCTGTCTTCCATGTCTTGTACTCTGTTGGTGAAGCTTACCTTTGAGGTTTTTGTTTGGAGTCATAAATTTGAATTTTCCATTTTATGACAGTGTGGTTTTCTTTAGTGATTCTGTTTTTACTTTCATGTCTTGAACTATTTCCATTATTTCATTCACTGTTTGTGTGTGATTTCATGGTCTTGACTAAGGCATTTACTTGTATCATCTTGAAGGTTCTTGAACATACTTATAATTGCCATTTTGAAGTCCTTGTACTTCGGCTATATTGCATTTCTCAGGTCCTCACAGAGAAAGTTTACTGGGTTCTGGAGGAGGCCTATTGTCTTGGCTGCTAATGTTTGGTTTTTCATACTGCTGTTCGGGCATCTAGAGTTGGGATAACTGAGTTATCCTAGATGTTGTTATCTGGTCTTATTGTGGGGGGATGTGTGGCTCTTCTGTTCCATGGCTTCTGTTGCTCTCTCGATCTTAGGAATTGTGTTGGTTGTGGTTGTCTGGTCGAGAGTGCTTCTGTGGGTCAGTGAGTGACAGAGAGGAATAGAGGCAGGCTAGGAACAAAGGCTGAGTGGGGATTTGGGAAGAACTAAGGGGATCTTGTCAAAGATGGGGTCCCCAGAGAGTTACAGGTGTGGTGGTAGAGGAGATCTTGTAAGTAGGTTGCAGTGAAGTAATGTAGAGAGACAACAGTGAGGACCTAGGGTGACGCTGGATCTGAACCAGGACGGGGAGTCTCCAGTGAATGAAGCTGAGGTGGGAAGAGGGGCACCTCAAGCTGGTAGTTCCAGGGCTGAGGATGAGGATGGAAACATCCGAAAGAAGGACAGGATGGTGTGAACTGACTCCACGAGTCACTGCCAAGTGTGGCCACTGGGGTTCCAGGTAGAAAGTGTTCCTTGGTAATGGGGCTGACACACAGGAATGGGGATGGGCTAAAAGGGAGGATTGAGAGGGTCCACAAGGTGGGGAAGCTGGGTACCCCCACAAAGTTTGTCAGAAACCCCAGGAAATGGAGGTAGGGTGGGGAGAGGCACCTGAAAGCAGTTGCTACAGGATTAGGCATGAGACTGGAGAGATTGTAAGGGCACACCAGACCGAGAGTCATAATCCCCTGCCTGAGTCACTGCCAGGTTGGCCACCAGACATCCTAGGGAGAGAGTCAAGTGATACAGAGGGCTGAGAAGGAGGGCTGAGAAAATCCACCTAGGTCATATCTTAGAGACAAAACCTTGTCTATACAGCTTAAACTCCATATTCTATTAATTACTCTATAGAGTAGAAAATAAAACATTAGATGATATCTACTTAAATATTCATTTTCTTGCTGATACATATTATAACTACACATTAGTTAGCAATTATCTGCAGATAGGTAAGTACAATTTATATTGTAAATATGTACATACTGTTTTGTCATTTTCTTCCTTTTTCAGTTCAGTAGTGGAAAATTTTCTGATCCCTTATTTTCCAAATTACATAAACATCAAGATATTTTCAGTCCATCTCAGAGAACAGCAGAGTTTGGAGCATCATATGAGAGAATAAGCAGGTGAGTAGGCTGCAGAAGGGAAGGTGGTACAGAGTGTGGAACTCTAAGGCATTACTTTGATTTTAAAAGGGCATGAATATTTGAGCTGAAGATATAATGCTGAAAATCAGTTATTATAAAATATGATTTCCACATATAATGTGCTTTGTAACTTATGATATGTTCTATGATTATTCTCCCATTTACAATGATAGAAAACTTTTCTGGCTTTAATGGTGTGTGTTATTACAATGGATTATGTCTTTTAGTATAAAACATTAATTAGATGCTCATTGAGAAATCACAGGGAATTATAATCTATGAACATATGACCCAAAACATGAATTTTTCTCTATTTAATACTAATAATTCTTTCTGTCTCTAACCTGAACACGTGACCTAGTGCTTAGAACTTAGTATTTCTATTTAAATATTTAATAGGTAGTTAAAAGCAAAGTAGAATCAAAATTTTCAGGTTGAATAACTCAGCAGTTAAGAACATATACTGCTTTTACGAGGATCTTGATTTGGTTCCTAGCACCGACATCAGGCAGCTAAAACCCACTTGTAACTCCAGTTCCAAAGGGTTTGACACCGTTGGTTTCTGTAGACACCTGCACTCAGCTGCACATATGGCACCCAATAACATAAATGAATATACATAATTAAAAATAAAATGAATATTAACAATTTCTTGTTAAGTCTTGTGTCGCTCCCCAAATTTTTTTTTATACTTCCATTCTCTGAAATAGTCCAATCTCAAGTGAGTTTATAGTCAGCAGCAATAAAACAAAAGGTATTTTTGTTGTTACTATTCCTTGTCAGCTTTGATTGTTATGCACAAGCTAGATTTAACCCAGAGTTTCCATTTTTGCTTAGGAAAAGAATTTATAGGTTACCCAGTTCACCTGATTGACCTTCATCTGAATTACCTTATTTTTGTAAAATAAATTATATCTTTATTTTTCTTCACTGAGAACTTTCTAACTATTTCAATTGCTAAATTTGCTAATTTATAACTCTTTAAAAATATTTTTACATGAGATTGCTCCCCTCAATAGTCTTCAAAAATCTCCTTCTCTGTTTAAGTAGACAGCAGCAACCCACAGTGGACACTAGGTTATTTGCTAGACTGTGCTGTAGACGACAGACTACTGAGTAGCATGTTTTGTTTGCTAACGATAAATAAAACTATGCACTAAATTTCACATTGGAATATAGAACCATGTATAAATTATTTTCATGCCTATTAATAGAAGAATATATGAGATAAATTTCCTTCCAAACCATTATTATTTGCTTAAATATTAAGCTTAAAATGCACTTTAGGACAATGCTAGTCATCCTCCAGTATCTTCTTTAAAGTTTTAAATTTAAGCTAGTGTTTGTAAATAAAAATGATCAAACCTTTCCTGCTAAATATGTTTCTATTTACTCCTAAGTTCAGAAACTGGTGACTTCTTTACCAGAAGATCTGTGACTATGGGTGAAGATTGTGGAAGCCTCTGTGAAAGAAGACAGCCAGACTTTGCTATGGAAAAAACATCAGTGCGACAGATTTGGGGGAATAATGGGAAAGAATTCTCCAGTTTTCTTGAAGATGTGAGCCAGCCAACTCAGAGACATCTGTCATACAGTCACGACTCGGACACATTTGTCAGTCACAACATGATCCAATTATTGAGCAGAGATCAGCCAGGGAGAATGGCAGCCTTTCCTCAGGGTGGTTATGATGGTTTCAGTGGCATCTGTGTGGCTTCTTCTGAAGGAAGCCACTCCTCTAGTGGGTTCACTGGAGGGAATTGTACAGTTCCACAAGTAGCTCTTCCTAATCCTCCTCTGAAGACAAGTTACTTAGGAACCTGTCAGTCAAAGAGGCCCTACCAGCAGGAGTCCAACAGTAGTGAAATACGTGAATTTAGATCTTTGGAGAAAGATTGTCACCTGACCAGATGTGGAAGAAAAGGTTGGTGTTGCACACTCAGTTTCTCTCTCTCTCTCTCTCTCTCTCTCTCTCTCTCTCTCTCTCTATATATATATATATATATATATATATATATATATATATATATATATATATATATATATATATATATATATTTTTATATATATATATATATTACCATGCTTCATATATTTATACACATACACATATAGTTGGCTGTCCATATCCAAATGTTCTATATTTTTAGATTCAACTAACTATATAGACTAAATTGAAGATGTCTTTGCTGAACATGCACAGACTTTTTTCTGACCATTATTCCCTAACCAGCAGAGCATATAGACTGTTTAATAGCATCCTCAGAGTTGGCAAGATGGCTTGCTGCTGACCTGAGTTCAATCCTGGCAGCCATGGCAGAAGGACACATGCTGCATCTGAGAGTACACATACACACACAAATGAGTGTTCTCATAAAGAGCATTCTTACTCTATCAGATATTCTAAGTCACCTGCAGGTGACAGAAAGAATATGAGAGTATATGCATTATGTGAACAGATTTAACTATTTTATGCAAGACACTGGCATGTCAAGGGATTTTGGTGTCTATGGGGAAAATGAATAGAGGGGAAGGGTTTAGAACCAATTCCTATCAGAAACCAGAGGATGAATGTGCAGTACATTAATTTATATAATGTGCTGGGAGGTATATAAAGCCACATAATGTTTTATTGTATTATATCATGGACTACCAGTTTCCCTCTGCATAGCCTTCTAATATGCTTTGAATTAAAAATGAAAATAAATGATGCTAACTTTAATTCAGTGTATGCTTTTATTTTTGAAGGAAATATTGAAAGTGATGACCAAGAGGAAGCGCTGCAGAGAAATACCTGGGAATACCCAGTGTGCTCTATGTAAGCTTTGATTTAGATCTACTATAATGAATGTTTTCAAATGAACAAATAGAACATAAGATGATAATATTTTTGCTGGATGGTGAGCAAACTGGTCTCAAAGAAGCCGTACCCTTTTATGTATACATATATACCCTTTTATATATACATTGCAGTCCCCACAGGAATGTTGCATGTTTGGTACAGAATCAACAGGGAGCATGAGAATGCAGTGAGGCAGTAGAAGCAAGACTAGCCCCATTATGTGACATCTGTGTTCTAGCATCCTCTGCATGCTAACGTTCACCTCCCACGGCCCCCTAGGTGACAGAATAGATATATTCAGAGTTGCTCTCCCCTACATCTCATCATTGTTATCTTTTTGTTACATGGAAATGATTATGCATCACCAGATCCAGCTTCCTACTGCTGATGGTGTAAAAAGTATTTTGAATCTTAGATTTTTTAATTAGGTCTTTTTATTTCTTAAGAAATGGTTTATACCTTTAAGTTTTGAGGCTCCAACTATAGATAATGAAGGGAAACATTATTTTAGCTGATAGTTACTGAACAGTCCTGTTTTTCTTCATAATAATCATAATTTAGTCAGATCTTTATGATTTTAAGTTTACTTATTCATATTTTTATTGTGGAAGAATATTCTATATCATGGAACTCATTAAAGTATCTATTGATAAAAAGAATTCACACATGCCATTTAGGCCACTTAGGCACATAATGTATTTCTAAAATTGAGAAATGAAATTCTTGGTTCTTCAATTATCTGGAAGTTTATGAGTAAAACTTTTGTTTGGCTTTGAGTTTTTAATTCAGCTTTTAAAGGTGACTTAGGATGCATGGCACTATGTCCCAAAAGAGCAAAAACAAAATGGGAAAGTGACCTGATTCTTAGTCTTGAGTGCAGATCTAAATTACCTGGAGTGATTATGTCACAATATAGATGTTTCCAGGCTGGGGATTTGGCTCAGTGTGGTTTGGTGCACAAATACTAGGACCTGAGTTTGATTCCAGCACTACATAGAAGAGCTAGGTGCATTGATGCACACTGATAATCCCAACACTGGGATGGGGAATCGGGGAAAGGAGGATCCCTGGGGCCTGTTGACAGCTAGCTTTCCCTACTGATCAAACCCCAGATCTCCATGAGAGACCCTGAGGAACATCAGCTGAGGTTGAACTCTGGCATCCACATGTGCACACACATGCTTCTGCACACACACTTGTGCATACACACCAATATGCACGTGCATAGAAAATATAGATGTTTAACTTACATATTAAAATAAATGAGCAGTTTAGTGTGGTACTTGTCAATTCATATTTTTAAGAAGCTTCTTACATAATTCTGATTTGAAACCAAAATTTAGAATAATTGTCAGAGGAAATATGCTTTAATACTTTTTTTTAATAATCCCTAGGGGTGATATTCCTTTGAAAGAATTACATCATAAGCAGTCATGTGATTTTGACCATAATGAGGTAAAGCTCATTGTCACATTGTCTTTTCAATTAATTCAGGTTGTGGTGTCCTATTTTAGTATTTAGTTTACCCTGATTTAAGATTATATTTTATTCATGTTTATTTTCATGTAAACTATATTCTTTTATACTAGAAAAGTTATGGCTTAGACATATTTTAAATTAGACACATTTAAAATAGTTCTTATTGCACTGTAAGATTTTGTTGAAGAAAAAATGCTTTGTGTTTTACTGTTCTCTTGTTGAGTATAACTGAGTCAGGAACTGAACCACTGGCTTATGTAATTTGATACTCTTAGCTGTATAATTTTTCCTTAATAACTGTGCTGGCTAATTTTATGTCAACTTGACATAAACTGGAGTCATCTGAAAGGAGGGAACCTCGATTGAGAAAATGCCTCCATAAGATCTGACTGTGGGGCATTATCTTAATTAGTGATTGATGAGGTCATCCTGGTGGGGCTTGGAAGACAATGTTGCTGAGAACAATGCAGGCTATGGGGATTTCAGGGAGAAATATCAGCAACTGTGCTAGAGACCATTCTTGTGATATTGGGCAAAGAATGTAGCTGCCTTTGCCCAAGTCCTAAGAATCAGCCCAAGAATGGCTAAAGTGAAAGGTAATGAACTAAAGTTTTGGTGGAGGGGATTTCTAGATAGCCTAATGATGACTGTCATGTTGTTAGCATGACATTAGCAATAACTCTTATGCAGATCTACACTGAAAAAGAACAAGTAGAACAAAAAGAAATACAAAATGTACAGTTTGAAGAGAAAAAGAGCACAGGAAATTTAATATTGGAGCCTAGGCTTGTGCTGCAAGAGATGACATTACAGAATGGAATAAAAGCAGGAGTGTCCCAGGGCAAGACTGAATCCAGCTGAGCTTCCAATTGTAAAAAGGAAAGGCCTGAAGTTTCTGCTCCTAAAGTCAACAACAAAGGAAAGCTCATGCAAATGTGATTTGAGGGGTCCAGGATCCATCCTAAGTAGGCAATTGAATTTGGCAGTGTTATCTGTCTGGTTCTGGCTTTGGAGTCACAAAGGCTACACCAATAAAGGGGTTTGGAATCTTCCTCCATGGTTAAGGAGAAATGTGGAGGCCAGGCAGTATGTGGCAAGGCAGACCCTACTTGAAGGCCTGAGATAATATGTGAAGCTGGGAAAGTGAAGCCTGGATTACACTGGAGACACAGATGTTGGAAATGCCAGAACCATGAGACATATGCCAAGAAGAGCTGCACACAGGGAGTGGAAGCAGCTCAGGAAAGAGGTGTGCTGCAGTCAGTGAGGCCGGAAGGGTGGAGTCATCTCAGCCCTTGACATCAGATGTGGAGCAATAGGATTTGGAGTTTGCCCTGCTTGGTTTGGTCCAGTATTTCCTTATTCTCCCTTTCCTCCCTTTTGCAATAGTAATGCGTATTCTGTGCCATTGTATGTTTGAAGTATGTAATTTGCTTTTTGATTTTTACAAGGGATTACAATTAAGAGGATGCCTTGAGTCTCAGAAGAGACTTTGGGCTTTTAAATAGTGTTGAGACTGTGAAAGACTATGGGGACTTTTGAAGTTGGGACTACATGCATTTTGTATTTTATGGCCACAAGCCTGTGGGAAGCAGGGAGTGGAATGTGGTGGTTTGATTGAGAATTGCCCCATAGACTTATATATTTGAATACTTGGGCCACAGTTGGTGGAACAGTTTGCAGGGGATTAGGAAGTATGTCCTTGTTGGAAGAGGTGTGTCCCTGGGGACAGGCTCATGTCCTTCCCAGTTAGCTCTCTGTCACGGTTGTGTCTCAAGATGTAGTTCTCAGCTGTTCCTATTGCCATGCCTTCCTTTATTCCACCATCTCCAACCCTCTGAAAGTGTAAGACATGAAATTAAATGCTGTCTTTTATAAGTTGCCTTGGTCATGGTGTTTATCACAGCAATAGAAAAGCAAGACAGCCATCTTTTATGAGCAGATTTGGTATGGACATTGGAGTACATACATGCCTTTGTAGCCATGTACATGTTGGGTTGCTATATACAATCCCAGAGATGGGTTGCATGGTGTGATTCAACCACTTCTCTTCTTCTTAGAGCTTATGTGTGTCAAGAGTTGAATCGAAAGTCTTTTTAAATGATAAAATGGTTAGGGAAGGGGTGCTGCTCCTGTGTTACCTCAAGGCCTCACACTGGTGCTGTGGTTCTCAGGTTTGTAGTATACACTGAGTGGAGCATGCTTGAGATTTTACTGGTCTTGGACTGGAAATAGTGCACATTACTTCTGCTCATGACTATAAATGAAATTGTCTACAATGTCTACGCAGTCTACATCAAGTTCAAGACATGCTTAGAAGTGTAAACTGGCTTTACATTCAAGAGGAAAGGGAGGTGGCTAGACAGTATCTCCTTCACTCACCTATAGCCCTGTGTCCCTCCAAAAGACATAGGGAGCACTTCTTTCAGTTCATGTAGACTGTCGTTTATCTGTCATACAGTAAGTCATACCACCTGTCACATAGAGTCCTATAGCAGGCTATAAAGGGAGCCTTTCTTTCAGTTCATGTAGACTGGCGTATGGTTTATCAGCTCTAAAAGGCACTCCAGACACTCAGCGGGGACACCTGAAGCCGCTGATTCTCCCATCAGATTTTACAAAAATCCAGAGCAGAACAACAAAACAAACCCAGTTGTTTAACCTTTTTAACTTCCTAGAAATAAGGAAACACTCTACTTTTTAAAAATAAGGAAACAAATTCATAATTCATTAATCATGTAGAAAGTAATGAAATTACAACCAACTATGTTCTAGAGATAATTTATAATTCTAACTTTATTTTTTTTAATGGAAAAGTGGTAACTTACATCCCACCTTAAAAAAAACCAAAAAAGTGTAGAATACTACATTCCCAAGTACTTTAATGTCTTGCATTTTTAAACTCTATGCACCATGACACTGTGAAGCCTTTCTTTTTGTTAGTAATACATTTCTTAGCAATTGTCTACTCTGCTCTTGACATTTCTAAGCCAATTGGAATTTAAATTTAGTTGGATAGTTGTTTCTTTGTGAAAGTGTCTTTATTGAATCAAAGTAATATAAAGCAGACGTACTATAAAATGAGCTGTGGTATTGGCTGGATAGATATATGTGAAGAGTATTATGAATGCTTTGGATTGTTAAAATTTTGATTCTTTTCTCTAGATCCGGATGGAAGGAAGAAGAATGTGTCCTTTAAAAGGGAGGTCAATGTCTACTGAGAAAATCTGTGAGTGTAACTATCTGGTAACTTTATTATTTTAGAAAAGAAAGAAGTAGAAATCAAATTTTAAAGGTTTTAAAGATTTTATCAGCAAGCATGTATTTAATTGATATTTTAGAATAGACTACAGTACAGTTGATTCCTTAAAATAGCTTTTTACTTTTAATAAATAGTCATGATGAACACATATAAATGTACAGTTTCACAGTTTTGTACTCAACTGTAGTTTGAGACAATATGAACTGTACTTTAGAAAATGTCCCCTGTTGCATTTGCTACCATGGTCCCTAGAGGTCACTAGTGTCCTGTTTTTGTTTTTTTTTTTCCCCCACCAGGTATTATGTTTTGAGGTTCATCCATTTCAGTATTATTATTTTTTTATGCTATCCAGAATTCTTTGCACCAACATGCTATAATTGATTCATGCATCTTCTGGCAGCAGATACTTGCATTGTGTTCAATATTTCGTCCTTGACTATTCTGACCATTCTTGACATCTCTGGAACTCACATATGAAAGTTCTTGGGTGTATTTCTAGGAATAGAACCACCTTTCCCATGATGCATATTTATTACCTTTCTAAGGGAATGCAAACTTGTTTTCTACAACCCAAGTGTCTACTATAGGCAGCAGGCAAAAGCCACATATTCCCTGTACTATATCGATCTTTGTCATTATTTAAACCTAATAACTCATGGCAGTTTTAAGATTTTACCTCTCTGGTTACTAGTTAGAACTTGGTTTTGTTCATGTTATCTTTTGTTTTTGGAGACAAAGTCTCACTGTAGTCCATGGTCACTCTGCCTCGGCCTCTCCACAGCTGGAGAACAGTTGCTGGTGAACATGCTGTGCTGCCTAGGGCTGCTTGTAAGATGCTCACTTTTCATTAAGAAATGTGTCTTTAATAGTTGACATCTGGCGACATCTGTTATGCTCTATGTGTCTTGCATACTAACTGTTGATAAGCTTGTATATGCCAGCGCTTCCTAGCTGAGTGACTTTTTGTCCATGAAAGTTTCATAACTACTAGGCATGTCTTAGGTCTTTGGTCCTAGCACAGCTCTTCTGGTTATCTGGTCTGCTAGGATACCTAGAAACCTTTGCCAACTTTTACAATTTTTATAAATTTACTTACTTTTAAATTATCATGAAAACGGAGCCAGGTGTGGTGGTATTTCCTTTAATCCCAGCACTCAGGAGGTAGAAGGAGGCAGGTCTCTTTGAGTTTGAGTTCAGCCTGATCTACAGAGTGACAGCCAGGGCTACATAGTGTAACACTGTCTCCAAAAAAAAAAAAAAAAAAAAAAAAAAAACCCAAACAAAATCAATGGGTTTTCTTATGGTATTATCAGACACTTTTTAAAAAAAATTTTTAAATAACTTAATTTTAGCCAGGCGGTGGTGGCAAACACCTCTAATCCCAGCACTTGGGAGGCAGAGGCAGGTGGATCTCTGTGAGTTTGAGGCCAGCCTGGTCTACAGAGTAAGATCTGGGACAGGCCCCAAAACTACATAGAAAAACCCTGTCTTCAAAAACCAAAAACCAAAAACCAAAACAAAAAAAACCAATAAAATAAAAAATATAACTTAATTTTTTCCTTTTATTACAGTTTCCCCTTCCTCTATTCATCCAGTTCCTCCCCACATCCCCCTCCAATCCAGATCCATCTCTTTCTGTCTCCTTCGAAAACAAACAGGCTTCTAAAGACTAATAATATAATATAATGAAATACAATATAACATAAAATAAAAACACATCAGAATAGGCCGAAACAGACAAGCAGAAAGAAGAGAGCACAAGAGATGGAGACCACTTGTTCTCACTCAGGAACTCCAGAGAAACACTAAACTGGATGCCATAATATATATACAAAGGACCTGAAGGGTAGAAAGATTGAAGAAAACAATATTTAAAAATAAAACAAAAGATAAAAAATAAGATAATTTTTAATAAAAAGTAAAGCCCTGACTTAACATTATGAGACAAGGAACCTTCAGAGATGCCCTTGCGTTCATTCTCTGTGTCCACTTCTCCTTTCAACTCCAGGGCCCCATCTGGTACAGTTTCTTCTTTTACTTCTTCAGTCTCTGTGAGTTCATGTGTGTGTTGGTCATGTTGATTTAGGTGCCTTGTTTTCTTGGTGTCCTCGGTCCCCTTGGTCTCCTCTGGCTCTTAACACTTCTACCTCCTCTCCCATGGGGTTCCCTGAGCCCTGAAAGGAGGCGTTTACTAGGTTGGACATATTGGATTCCTTTCTGGCTCACTTTCATTTTTGTATTCTCTCATGAAATGTATTCTTTCCTTTATTCTTATGGATGGCATTGGTTTTTTTATTCTATTTAATTTTTTTTGCATTACTGGCTTGGTTTTCATGAATTATCTTTGTGCTTATCTTGAAATGTTATTTCTCTGCCAATTTTAAGAAATCTTTGAGTATAGTAATTCTGATTAATAGTTCCTTTCCAAGCTGACAAGCGATGTGATATCAGTCTGCTGTTTCTGCCTTTGTGTATGAGTTGGTATTTTTCTCTTACAGCTTTTAGTGTTGATTCTTTGTGTTGTTAACACCGTAACTGCGCTGCTCCATGGGGAGGTTCTTCTCTGTCCATGACTATTTGGAGCTTTACTCTCATCCCCACCCATTCCTTTCTCGGGGTTTAGTAACTGTTCTGCTGTAATTTTTTTTTTTAACAAATCATTTATACCTTCTTTACTTCTTCTACCTCATGGATTCTTGGGCTTTACCTCTTCAACATGTCCCAGATTCTTGAACATTTGGTCATATTCACTTTGCTTTTTCTTTGTATGTATCCTAGTTCACTTTGTCTGAACTTGTTCTCCATCTGTGAAATTCTCTTTGTGTAGTCTTATCTGTTGAGGATTCCCTCTGTGCTATGTAATTTATTGGTTCTTTTATTTCCAAATTTTCTATTTTTTTTCATTTCCTTTTCCTGGCTGAAGTTTTCCTCCGTTTTTACAATTTTGCCTCCAAATTACTGATTGTTTGGTCTACTTTGGTAATTTTCCTTCTTTCCTAGTCTGAGGTTGTTTGCTTACTTCATTTATTTAATGTGAATTCTGGGGAGTTGTCTCCACTTGGCTTTACACTGCTGTTTAGGGGTGGGAGTTGGCTGCATTAAATCTGCAGGGGTATGACAGCAGTCCAGTGTCAGCTTGTACTAGAAACCTGTGCACTGCCCATTGCCCCTGAAATTCAGAGACATGTGCACTAGAGTAGCATGTGGGGGAAAATTTAGTTTAGAGTGTTTTAGAGCAAAGAGGTGGTTTTTTTTTTTGTTTGTTTGTTTTTTTTTTTTTTTTTGAGGAAATAATGGGGAAAGGAGAAAGAAGAGAATAAAGTAAGAATGAGAAGGTAAGTGTAAGGGTAAAATGTGTGCCAAGTAGGTGTAGAGAAAGAATGGCCAGAGCAGTCTTTCCTGGGAGATACAAGTTAAAACACAACAAAGGAACCAAGGACAAACATGTAAATGCTAAAAAGATGAAATTTCGGATGTGCCATGACTTGCACGACTCTAGGGACTGTCCTAACTGGTCAATGAGAACGAAGAAATGACTGACACACATACAGAAAAGCTGGGGTTGGTGCACTGTACACTCTGATGGAGTACACACCAACAGTAACCTGGAAACCAGCGTTGCTTTTATACATCTGAATCGAGGAGGCAGGTCTGTTCAATTTTAGTAGAAGGTCTCTGTGGGGAGCAGTCTCAGGCTCTAGATATCAGGAGGAAGATGTTCTGTATACACTGTCAATACTGCACACAGACCAGAAGGCTTGCCATGTCCATGCGTCTGAGGCACTGGAGTCCTGACATGGCTGTGCTCATGCCAACCACATGTATTTCCTTGGGACTTCATCCATTCCTTACAGATTCACTCAGGAGTTCTGTGCATTTTCCGATGGCTATGACACAGGTAAACACAGGCTAGCAGGCCTTCCACACCTGCTCAGAACCTCAGCCCAGAGAGTTACGTTTGTGTGCAGGTGCTTAGGTTATCAGAGATAAGGCCACACCTTCATTTTTGTCATCACACCCTTCATCTGCTGTTATGGGTAAGGTCCCTGGAACAGACAGGCTTCTTCCTTCTGGTGTCTGTGCTTACAGCACCTGTGCACTTGCTGAACCTTAGGAGGAGAAAGCCTTAGAGTACACTGTTTGGAATCATATCAAGCTTTCACCTTCCTTCAGTTTTCTTTTTCATCAGAAATAACTGCCCTCATCAAAAATTTCAGTGAGCTTGGCGCATTTTAAAGTGCTGTTTGTTATGTTAGTGGAACTTAGATATGTCTACTTTGCTAGAGTGTGAGTGGTACCCTCCTTCATGAATGGGAGTTTTATTTCAGATCTGGAGTCTTCGCAGAGCAGCCAGTCTGCCAGCTACTCTCCACGGCCGACAGAGAGCACTTTCAGCTCAAGTTCTGACTTGGTAAGCCTCTCCTTTTGAGATTGTTAATGTATGCTGAATTTAAATTTTTTTCTCTTTTTACATTGAGAAGAGTTGAGCCAATAGTGGAAATAAAAATTACATAAACAAAAATGATTTTGAAAGTTAAAAAAATTTTTAAATGTAAAAATGTCAGAAATGTAAACCAAAGTAAAACCAGTATTTGAGCATTAGTGATATATGTTTATAGAGATAATGAATATATTCTTATAAAAGCTTCTTATCAGGATATATAAATACACACACACACACACACACACACACACACACACACACACACACATATATATATATATATATATATATAAACATATATCACTAATGCTCAAAGACTTTCCTGACTATATTGGCGAAGTTTGTCAGTCACTTTCCTCTGTGTCCTGTAGGATGTCTGGCAGTTTCTTCTGTGAATCAGGAACCCTGAAGTACCATCCCACCTTGTTTTGGCAAAGTTCAGTAGTCACTTTGCTGTGGGTCCTGTATGTCCAGTTTATACAACATACTGTCAATCAGTCCAGGCAAGAGCAGCTTCTTGCCCAAATGGCTAGCCTTACCTCTTTGAAAGCAAACTTCATAAGGAGTTTCTTCAGTGCCCATCATATCTCAAGTAAATTGGTGCTGCCAGGAGCAGATGTGTCTCATTGTCATGAAAAGCTCTAAGTTAACAAAACATTTTAAATGCCATATTCTGTAGGTCTTTGAAAGGTTTGAAGACCATCTATCTATCTAAAATTTATCTCTATATGATCTGGAAAACATACCTAACATAGCTACAATTTTTATTGTTATAAATTACTAACCAATAACCTATGTTTCCTGATTACCCTATATAGTTTATAATAATAGCTTTCAAAAACTAGAACTTCAGCCTACATTTCCAAATGAACTGCATAGGCATAATACCTCAAACAAAAATAAAAACATACATACAATATATTGTAACAAAAATAACCTTAAAGTTTTATCAATATACAAAAATCCTTTAAGAGTAGAAACATATATACAGTGTATTGTAACAAAATTTATCTTAATTTTGTATCAATATACAAAAGTCCTTTAAACAAGAGTAGAAACATATATACAGTATAACAAAAATAACTTTAAATTTGTGTCAATATACTAAAATCCATGCTAATGCAAAATATCTGAGGCTAATAGTTTTTATATCCTATATTTCCCCTAAATTATAACAAACATCCATAACTCACCAAATAACCAAAGGCCACCCCCATCCCCCAACTCTTGGGAATGTGGACATCATTTTCTTCAAACCACTTCCTGTTGTCTGTGGGAAAAGGGCATCTTTGTTAGGGGTCTGTGAGAAAATTTGAGATAATGGCTAAATCCTGGGAAGACCAGCTATAACCTTTGTTGATATCACCTGTACAAGGTTCAGGAGGGCTCCCTTGATCAAACCTGATCCATATTATAATGAAATCCACAACCTCTTGTCTCCTGTGGGAACAAAACTCCAAAGCATTTTTTATTTCCATTTGATAAATATATTTTTGACTTCTTTTTTAAAGTTAAGATATCCTTAAAGTATCTAGGTTAGTTTAATTTAGCAGTCCAGTTCACAATCCCATGTCTCTCAGCAGCTATTGTTTGTTAGCATTCAAAAAATTCAAAATCAACAAGACTATATAAGATCCAGACTCTCTGTGTATTTCCCATCTTATGTGGCTTTTTTCTTTTATATTACTTTTATTTTCCCCTTAAAGACTATTTTTTAAAACTATTTCTTTCTGTGACTGTCTATACCCATTTTCCTTCATTTCTTTATCCTATGCACAATGTAAAACACACTGGAATCCGTTTAGAGGTTTTTCCATCTGGACTTCTCTTACTGTGTTATCTTTTAGCTTTTTTTGACTGTGTGAGCAAACTTTAGACTGCTAAGGTACACCAGGATCCTCCACACAGCTCTCTTGGCTGGCTCTGCTTGCTTCTTGGTTCCTGAGAGCCAAGCCTAAAGCTTGCATCCTAGTTAGAAGTTCATCTTACCAGGAACTGCATTCAACCTTCCTAGAGCTCTAGAATGCTGACAGTTGTGCTATAGCAGGCATTTTTACTTAGTTTTTTGGTTTCTATTTCACATACTGGCTGCTCAAGGGCCCACCAGCACACAGAAACACTTAAAGCAGTTGTATTCTCTTTTTTTCAAGCTTTCTCAGGCATTATGGAAATTCGAGCACCACATTGGTAAGCCAAAATGTTGTTGGATCTTCTTTTACTCTAGCCCCATGTTGGGTTCCAAAATGTTGTTGGTTGTTTTGTGGCTCTTTACTCTTTGGGGGCCCCACCACCCAGGTCCCAAATAAATTACATGGATGCTTATTCTTACTTATAAATGCCTGGCCTTAGCTTGAATTGTTCTTAGTCAGCTTTCCTTAACTTAAATTATCTCATCTATCTTTAGCCTTGGGGCTTTTATCTTTCTGTATTCCCATATACCTTTTCTTTCCTTCGTACTCCACGTCTGGCTGTGTAGCTGGGTGGCTGTGTAGCTGAGTGGCTGGCCCCTGAAGTCCTCCTCCTTCCTCTCTCATTTCTTCTCCCTCTTCTTCCATATTTCTCCTTCTATATATTCTCTCTGTCTGCCAGCCCTGCCTAGCCTTTCTCCTGCCTTGCTATTGGCCGTTCAGCTCTTTATTAGACCATCAGGTGTTTTAGTCAGGCATTACTATTACACAGCTTCACAGAGTTAAACAAATGCAACATAAACAAAAGTACCGCATGTTAAAATAATATTCCCCAACAGAACCCTATTCTATGCTTCCACTAGTTTGTTCTTGAATGACTGTGGTGGTTTCTCAAAAGATCTTAGTATTTCATTTTTGCCCCAACTTCTTCTCTGAGTAGCAAAGTTCATGACTTTCTAAGAACACAAATTTAATCATGTTAATCTCAGTGTGTTCCTGCTTTACTAACCCATCTAAACTCTTTACAGCATCTCCTGACTCTGTGAAAACTGGCTCCTGACTGCATTGAGTATTCTCCCTTCCTTGTCACGATTTACACATATTGGTTTTCCAGTTTCTTCTCTGCTTTGGTTTTATGAGGTCCCAACTGACAATTACTGGCCCTAATTCGTGCGCTAATGGAGTCCTAATCAGACAGTCCTTGCCTACACCTGTACTCGCAGAGTACTGCCTGCTTTCTTCACCATTTCCTGAGGTCTTTGATCCATTCTTTTATATATTTTGCTTCTTGGGTCTCATCTTAGTTGTGTTTCAAGCATCGGTATTTTTTCAGTGAGTTCTTCAATGACTCTCCAGTCTAAATGAGGCCGCATAGCTACGTTTGCAAAGTGCTCCATTCTTTTTCTTCATAATACTTTGCTGTGGGATGTTCTGTATGGCAAATGTGTTGCCACTGATTGGCCAGTGGCTAGGCAGGAAGTATAGGCGGGACTAACAGAGAGAATTAAAAGAACAGGAAGGCGGAGGGAGTCTCTGCCAGCCACCGCCAGGACAAGCAGCATGTAAAGATGCCGGTAAGCCACGAGCCATGTAGCAAGGTATAGATTTATAGAAATGGATTAATATAAGATATAAGAACAGTTAGCAAGAAGCCTGCCACAGCCATACAGTTTGTAAGCAATATAAGTCTCTGTGTTTACTTGGTTGAGTCTGAGCGGCTGTGGGACTGGCAGGTGAGAGAGATTTGTCCTGACCGTGGGCCAGGCAGGAAAACTCTAGCTACAATACTTCCTCATTTTTTTCAGGTGTATGATTATTTGATGAATTTCATTTTTACCTATGCAATATATGTCTAAGAAAGCAGCAGCCGTGCTCTTCCATCTGAGTGCAGGTGTCACTCATGTTTAATAGGTGGGATGTACAGGACTCTTCAGTTGTGCTTAACTAACTTCAGTGAATTCTTGGACTCCTTTTGCTTCCCAGTGTCAGTCAGATAAAGTCTAGATCTAATTTTAGTTTTTTTGTCATTCAAACTTTCTCTGCTTCCCAGCTTGAATAGTCAATATGTATTTTATTTTTCTTCACCATGGGAGTAACTGAAAGGCTAGTTTCACATATTCATGTCATGTATTCTACTACTGAGCTACAATCCCAGCAAACAATACATTTTAATTACACTATCCATATGGTATTTTCATAAATTTATAAAGTTGAGAAATGGAAGTCAGCAAAGTTTGTCCCTTTCTGTAACAGTTGCAGTACTTATTGTAACCACTCAATTTATAGTAATCTGATACCTTTGTTTTCTCCTTAAGTGTCTTTCGTGGGATGAATTAATAACAGTTACGTAACTGACTATTTCACTTAAGGAGCCAATGAGTGAATGAGGGTATACTTACTAGCTGCTCCCTGGGAACATGTCACTTCCCTGGCCCTTTTAAGTAGGTGAAGCGTGCTGGGGGATAATGAGGCCTGTGACTGCACACTGACAAGACAAGGCCGTTCTTCTCTTCTGCATTTTTATTGCAGTGACAATTGTTAGTATTGCTATTTTAAACTCAGCTTTCTGGGAGCTGTGGGAGAGTCTTTGACTAATCTTTGATATTATGTCTGCTTTGATTTGTAACTTATCAAGCTCTCTTCAGTTTTCAGAAACTTCCTATACTGTGAATTTAAAGACTATTTTGAAATGGCCATTTTTCAATTTACCATAGATTTCTTTCATTTCTTTCAGATATCTGAAGATGAAGATCAGATACAGCAGCAAATTGAAGATTCAAATAAGAAAGCCACAGAAACAACTGATAACATTTGTCTAGAAAAGGTGGAAGATCATTTAGGTGACATCATTGTGAAAGACAATGTCAAAATTCATAATCAGAATGATCATGATCACCAGTCTTCAGTGAAAAATGATGCTGATCAATGTCCAGAGTCTCAGTGCAATTCAGAGCACATATCACAAAACCAAACCAATAATGACTGTGTGCTTCAGGCTGGGAGATGTGACACAGGGGTGCAGACAGAGAAAGAGCTGGTCATGGGGAAAACCGCAGAGGCTGCCGTACAGTGTGCCATCCTTTGCCAGTGCTCATGTCAGAGTTGGCCCTACGTTCCTGCAGAAGAGGAGCCTTCCCTTCAGGAGGCTGGCAGCTGCAGTGAAGATACTATGGCAGATACCACTGGAGGGCAGGAGACACAGATGGAGAACTCACTCTAAAACCTCCGTTCAGAATGCAGGGTTTCATTTAACCTTGGAAGGCAATAGGAAATGTTTAATCTTCATTAACATAATAAGTAATGAGAAAATGAGGCTGATCTTAAAGGGGAGTTTCTAAGTTCTGTTGTTTCTATGTAAATGTAATATTTATGTTTTTAATATTTTATGTAGGCATTTCTTTAATAGCCTTATTTGTAGAAATTTGCATATATATGCTGCCATTTTCAACATATATGTTGCCATTCTCATGTTTACTCATCCTTATTTGGATTAAAAATATGCACAACTTCTTTATTTCTGTTGATAATCATTCTAATTCTTGATAAAGTTAAATTGTCCAACAAATGTTCTCTTTAAAAATGTTAGCCATGCCAGCCAAGGTGGTCTTCAACCTTCCCTCTCCCTCCTCTCCTCCAAATCCAATCCCCCTGTCTGTGCCACAGCTCTTCCAGACCACCAGCTGCAGCTTCCCCTTCCTCTGAGCCCTCATCTCCAGAAGACCACACAGATCTCCAGCCCTTCTCACCACGCCATCCTCTTGTGTCAGCTCCCAGCGTCTTTAGGCACTTCCTTTTGGAACCGGAGGCCACACAGGCCCGGGAAGCAGGGAGATGATCCTCAGATCTTCACTCCCCTTCCCTGGCTGTAAATCCAGTTGGCAGACTCATCCCCAGCCTCGGCAGCAGACTGTCAGCTGTGGGTGCTCCTCTGTCTTGGCCCCCATTTCCAGGAGACTAAGCAGATCCTATGGCTCAACCTGCTTTCCTCCTTCCGGTGGACCTCCTCAGCCCCTGCCTGCAAGCCAGTCTCTCTTCCTAAGTGTCAGTTTCCAATACTGAGAAACACATTCTAACTGGACTCTGCCCTGCAATGGCCACACTTATCAGGACTTCAGAAGCATTCCCTACTATACTTTACTAAGAACCAGAAGGACAACAGGAACTAAGGAGAAAAATACCCAACCAAGAAAGACAAGACCAGATATCAGTACCTAGAATTACAGCCACCCCAAACCCAGATGCCTAGACACCAGCATAAAAACACAACCAATAAGAGCCAGGGCAACATATCTCCACTAGAGCCCGGCAACCCTACCACAGTAGGCCCTGAGAAATAATCTTGCAGGACTTTCAAGATCAACCTTATACACTAAGACCCATCTCAGTAATGCAGAGATGGTCTTGGTGGACAATTTTTGAACTCTCTCTGGGCTCCACTGAGCTATGGAGAACAGGGCAGCAGGCACACTTGTCTCAGAGTTCAGAGACTTATCATCCATGGTCTTTCCTAGTCATTTGCCCAGAAGTTGTTTTTAGAAAGCAGTATCTTAAGCTTTGTAAAAATTTGTTGTGTTTACCTCAGCTGAAGTTTTCAAACTATGTTTTACAGCATTGAGGAAGCTTTTCAGGTTTCCAGTCTGGCATAGAAGCAGCTTAGCAGTTACATTCTGCCTTTAAAAATCACAAGCTGAACTCAATGAACATCAGTAGCTCTTGTGTGTATGAAGTATGGTCATAGGTAAACCAACTAGAGCGATATCCCGATTCAGAGAATCACAGTACTGGATCAGAAACCTCTGAATAAAGCAGTGCCTGAGTGTGTACTCCTATGCTGTAATTGGACGAGGATCTTAGCGTGGAAAACTGTGAGGGAAAACCCTCCAGGAACCCATCTTAATGAGGACCCTCCTCTGACCTCCAGGAATCTTGAGTTTGGCTTCTACATAGTATACTAGCTATGAGGTAAGAACTGGCAATGGTGATATTTTGAATTATGACAGAGCATTTTCTGGAACATGGCCCACTGTCAGGAGAAACTGTTTACAAGAGCCTAACTGTCACCAACCTCAACCTGCAACTCTGCACATCGGGGGTGGGAAACACACACAGTCCAGCCCTGTCATCTACCAGTCCCATGTAAGGGGAAAAGGCAAAGGGCACCTGTGAGCACCATCAAGTCAGGGTCCAGTAGCGCACACACACTAAAAGACCGAGACCTAATCATATACCCCTTATACCATTTCATTAGAGTTTCTTTTACCTGGTGTATCACGTTTGGTAAACAAAGTAAAACAAGACCCCTCCCCCCACCACACACAGACATAAACTTTAGAAGGTACTAGACATGTTGGCTAATAAAAATAATAAAATATATTATCTATATAACATATATAGTATATATAGTGTATATATACACTAACCATACCATACATATATATATATATATATATATATATATATATAAACAAGTGCTATGATCCCAGTATTCTAAGAGTAAAGGCACACAGCCTCCAGGTTGGAGGTAGCCTGAGACACTTGGTAAAATGCTGTTTCAACAAAGCAAGGTCCAGAGACATGTACCAGGCTTTTTCTTTTTGGGTCACCAACCAGTTCCCAAATCATGACACAGAAACTTCTGATTAGTTTTGAATGCTCAGCCTAGCTTAGGCTCCTTTCTGGCTAGCTCTTTTCACTTAAATTAACCTGTTTCTCTTTATCTACCTTCTGCCTCGAGGCTCATTACCGTTCCTCCTGTATGTCTTACTGTATCACTGCTTCTCTATGTCTGCCTGACGGCGTCTGCCTCGCTTCTTGCCCTGGACATGCCCTCGTTCTCTCCTCCTCCTCCTCCTCTCGTTCTTCCCTTTCTTCTTTTCCCTCTGGAGCCTAGATTTCTCCTCCTATTTCTTCTCTCTGCCGGCCAGCCCCACCTATCCTTTCTCCTGCCTAGCGTCATTCTGCTTTTCATTAGACGAATCAGGTGCCTTGGATAGGCAAGGTGAAGCAGGCACAACACAGCTTTACATAATTCAACACACATCCTTGTATCGTTAAACAGTGCAGCATAAACAAAAGTAACACACCTTTCTACAAAGTGATATTCCACAGCAAAAACAAACGTAATCATCTTTGCCTAGTTAAAATAATGTTCCACAACAGAGACACTTATCTATCATGCATTAGACCTTAGATTCAATACACAGGACTCTCTTACCAAAATAGATTTGATTTATTTAAATTAGATGTTAATATATACATATGACATACTAAAAGGCAAGCAACAAGAACAAAATAGTTTCAAGTTAGAGTCAGAGCAGGCATCAGAACCAGACTCCAATAAGTAAAAGACATCGGAATGACAAAATTCAGAATTTAAAATGTGTTATTATTAGTATGCAAAGAGCTATGTTGGAAAGAGTAGACAAACTGATAAGTGGTTAGTGCCTAAGCAGAGATGGCAATTCTCAGAATGTCTTAAATGACACCCTTTAAACCTACCCACAGAATGAAGACTGGCTTTGGTGGACACAACAACAGATTGGACACAGGTCATCTAAGAATCTGAGCTTGAGACTTCCAAACAAAACAGAAAACGAAAAAGGATTGAGGAAAACAGGACAGAATGTCTGGGAGCTGTGGAACAGGTACTTAAGGTTTAATGTATCAATGATGGGAAAAAACTCAAAAGAAGAATCAAGAAAGAACACAAGAAATATTTGAAGGAATAATGTCTTGGAATTTCCTAATGTCCCAAAGCAAGCCATCAATCCAGAGAACAGCAGGCAGAATAAATATAAAACAAACACAACCCTTCCCCACATTCCAGTATATCATATTTTAACTAGCACAGTTAAAGCCAAAAGGAAAAGTCATCTAATTATATCGGAACAAAGTCTTCATCGAAAACCATAAAAGCCGACAAAAAATGGAGGGAATTTTAGTTGGTTAAAAAAAAGCACCAACATATAATTCTGTACTTGTGAGATGCTGCCTTTCAAAACAGAAGGAGAAATATTTTCTCAAACAGAAAACATCGGGAACTCTATTGCGAGTCTCCTTGCCACGCCCACACAGTTAACAGAGAGTCTTATATAAAAAGAAAATTACATAGATCAGAAACTCGGAAGTATAAAAAGCAAGCTGAAGCCAGTTATATGGAATGCAGTTATACATGTTGTTTGTTTTTTGGCTCTTTAGTTGGGGGAGGCCCACCACCCAGCTCCCAAATAAATCACACATGGAGGCTTATTCTTAATTATGAATGCCTGGCCTTAGCTTGGCTTAGTTTCTTGCCAGCTTTCCTTAACTTATCCCGTCTACCTTTTGCCTCTGGGCTTTTCCTTTTCTCGTACTTATCTTACTCTTTCTCCGTGGCTTGCTGTTGAGCTGGATGGCTGGCCCCTTGAGTCCTCCTCCTCCTCTGGCTCCTTCATCTTAGCTCGCTCCTCACAGTTTTCTCCCTCTATATATTCTCTCTGCCTGCCAGCCCCGCCTATCCTTTCTCCTGCCTTGCTATTGGCCATTCAGTTCTTTATTACCATCAGGTGTTTTAGACAGGCACAGTAACACAGCTTCACAGAGTTAAACTAATGCAACATAAACAAAAGTAACACACCTCAAAATAATATTCTACTACATAAACATCTTCTTCATTTTGCTTTTCTAAACTTTTCTCACAAATTTTTTCCAAATAGTGATACCTGGCTGGAAAGATGGCTCATTGGTTAATAACACTTGTTATTCTTACAGAGGACTCAGATTTGATTACCAGTGCCCACAAAGCAGCTCAGTCCCATCCAGGGAATCCCACAGAGGGGACCGGAGACATGGCTCTGTAGTTCAGAGCACTTTCCAGTCTTCCACAGGACCTGCATTCAGATCCAGCACTCCCACTGAGCAGCTCACAAACTCCTGGGACTCCAGCTCCACAGGGACCCAATGCCTTCTTCTGACCTCTGCAGGCACCTGCACTCACAGGTGCATGCCCACACGCAGACACAGACACATAATTCAAAAAACACATCTCTCCACATAAAAAGGCTCTTTTTAAAGACAAATATAAGTTAAAATTAAGACAAAGAAAGATGCTGGGTTTTGTGGTGGCGCACGCCTTTAATCCCCGTGCTAGGAGGCAGAGGCAGGTGGATCTCTGAGTTCAGGGCCAGCCTGGTTTACAAAGCAAGTTCCAGGACAGCTGGGACTGTTACACAGAGAAACTCTGTCTTCAAAACTCAGAAAAAAGAAATGAACCAAAGAAAGAGAATGTAAACAGTAGCCACAACAGACTGGCAATCCTTATTCCAGAGAGTGGACTTCAAAGAAAGGAAGCCCATTAAGACAGTAAACCTCCTTCTGTGGGGGTGCAGTTATTGGCCATTTTAGATCTTAACTAAAATCCCCATGATCTTACATCGCCACTACATTGTAATTTTTATCTACTACTCATGGTTCGTTCCTAAATCTAGAACCAGTGACCTGCTGGAGGACAGTAGCTGCAACGTTTTTCAAGTAGAGGCATTCAGGTTTTATGGTTTTATCTATCTATCTATCTATCTATCTATCTATCTATCTATCTATCTATCCATCCATCCATCCATCCATCCATCCACCCACCCACCCACCCACCCACCCACCCATCCATCTATCGTAAAACTCCTTGTAAAAAAATAAGTGACAAAGGTCAGCTGCAGAAATGGCACCACTATAATCTGATTTGGGTCCATATTCTGTTCTGTAACTTGTGGTTCTCAGTCATGGCTAAGTAATCTCCTTATTCAGAAAACAGTGTGAGTATAGATACTGTGGATATTGAGTATCTGATGCATATGTATGCTATTACAGCATGGAAATGTAGAATACCTATGCTGAGGCTCACTCATAAAGCATGGTTTCTTATTATAATTTCGAGACAAGAGTATGTTGCCTTTTTTATAATGGCATAAAAACAAGTGTCCTTATGGCATATTATATGTAAATGGCTGTGATTGATTCCTCTACCCTTGTTCCTCTCCAACCCTGGGCATCCCATTCTCCGTGTCCTCTTCTGTGTCCAGCATTGGGGACACTCTCATATCACATGTATTCTGTTTCCTTTTCCACTATGTCCCTTGAAGCCTCTTTCCCCTATGTCATGAGATCCTTTTAATTTTCCCGATTTTCTGCTTCGTAAGTCCATTACTGTCACATAAACATACATATCTAACAATTAGAAGTTAAGGTCCACATATGAGAGAAAACATGCAGTATCTGTCTTCCTGGGCCTTGGTTACCTGATGTCATATAATATTTTTCAGATCTATTCATTCCCTAGCACATTTCATAACTTCATTCTTCTTTGTGGTTGAATAAAAGGCCACCATGTATATGTGCTATACGTTGTCCACTCATCTGTTTATAGACATCTAGGTGATTCCATGTCCTTACTATTATGAAAGAGCAACAATAATCACTCAGGAATGTGCAAATGTTTCTGCGGTAAGATTTTAGCTATGTTCCCAAGAGTAATGTGACAGGGCCAGATGGTAGTTCTGATTTCAGCATTTTGAGAGGTCGCAACACTGATTTCCATACTGTTACATCAGCTTGCACTTCACCAACAGTGAATGAGTCTTCCGATTTCTCTATATCCTCTCCAGCATTTGTTACCATCGTTCTCTTGATGATAGCCAATCTAACTGGGGCGAGATGGAATCTGAAAGTAGCTTTACTCTGCATTTCCTTGAGGACTGAGGACGCCAAAATGTTTTTAAGAGTGTTTACTGGACATTTGTTTTTCTTCTTTGGAGAAGTGTCTGTTCAGTGTTGACCCATTTACTGATTGCCGTTTGGATTTGTTTGTTTTTCACAGTATTTTATATTTTCTAGATATGAATCCCTTTTATGAAGTATAGCTGACAAAGACTTTCTCCCATTCTCTAGGCTGTCCACTCTGTTGATAGTTTCTGTGGCTGTGCAGAAGCTTTTGAATTTCATTCGTCAATTATTGGTGTTATTTCCTGTGCTATTGGGATCCTATTCCGAAAGTTCTTGCTTATACTTGTATTGTGAAGTCATTTTCCTGTGTTTTCCTTTAACAGTTTCAGTGTTCCAGGTTTTAAATTAGGGTCTTTGACTTACTTTGAATTGATTTTGAGTTGTGCAGAGTGAGAAATACAGACTTGTTTTCATTCTTCTATAGATCGACATCCCATTTTGATAGCACCATTTGTTGAATAGGCTATCTTTTTGCCCAGTATATGTTTTTGACAACTTTGCCAAAAATTAGATGTCCATACCTACATAGCTTCTGTCTGAGTCCTATATTATTCTGTTGGTGTACATGTCTAATAATTGAGTTAATAGGAAATGAATGTGAATCAACTTGGACACTTTTTCCCCATCCTACTTAAAACTCACTATTTCATGTATAGCATTAATCTATCGTAGATATAGTACTTACTTAATAATACTTAGTAGTACTCAATAGTACTTAGTAGTACTTAAAACTTTCTTAAATTAACCGAGAATTTCATAAAATGTGTTTTGATCAGATCAGTTTCATCCCCACCTCCCCCCACACCCCACCTCCCCTCCCTACTCATCCAAGTTTGGGTTCTGAGTCTCCCCATGCTCCGTTTTCCCCTCTCCAGTCCGGTGTGTTGTGGGAGCAGGGCCTGCCCTGCAGTGTGACAAGCCTAACAAAAGGCAATCCGAAATGGGGCTACAGATCACACACACAACCCCCCCCACATCCTCCCCCCCTCCACCCCCGGCTCAGGGAACTGCTCAGATTGAGGACAGAATGATGGTAAGAGCCAGAGGGAGAGGATGACTTCAAGAAAACTGTTTTCTAGACACAATAAGGTACAGAGACGGTGACAGCATGCCAGCATGCACAAGCCAGGGGCAAGCTCAAGCCAGACGAATCTCAGCATGGAAGGGCAGGGAAGGTGAGTGTAAAATCCCACCCCTGGCTAAGGAGCTACTGGAAGGGGAGAGCCAGCTTTCTCCAGTCCATTATTTTAAAACTTTGGCTCGTTTGTGATCACAGTCATCTTGTTACCCCAGTGCTTGCGCTGGGCTCTTTTCTATGCATTGCTGATTACTTTTTATGTTTCCCCGAGTTTAGAACCAGGGGATAGCTCCATATCCAGGGTTGCCAAAACAAAGCAGCCGCCTTCACATCCAGGGATAGGAATCAATCTTCAGGACCATTGGTCACAGAGAGCCCCAGGTTAGGTGCTAAGCTATAATAAATGGGTCTAGGGGAGGGGGAGTCTCAAGAAAATGACCACGCAACCCCAAGTGTGGGTGATACTTCTGCAGTAAGTTGTACTTCTGCAGAAAGGTGTTTAGCCACACTTGGTTAAGAAAGCAGGCTTAGTTAAGCAAGACCCAGAGGGAATCCCCCTGGGTTTTTATTCCTAATGCACTGTGCTTCACTCTGACTGGTCAGACTGGCAGTCTGGTCCTATGGGATTGGCTAATATAGAGAAGTAGTTTCCAGGAGACATGAAATTTGAGCATAGATCTTGATTTCAGGAAGTGCTGACTCTGCAGGAACTTGAATATCTGCCAAATGGCTTCTTTACAATTGTTGTTGTTGTTGTTGTTGTTGTTAAGGGATTCTGCCCTTTTCAACCCTTTGATAGAAAAGACAGTATGGGAGCTGAAGAGATGGCTCAGTGCTTAAGAACAATGGTTGCTTTTCAGAGCAGTTTCCAGCACTCACAACCATCTGTAAGTTCAGTTCCAGGGGATCTGATGCCCTCTTCTGGCCTCCACAGACACCAGCCATGCACATGCAAGCAAAAGATCTACATGCAAACAAAACAAAAAATAAAAATTAATAAAAACCAACACGTTTTGTTTACAGTTCCCACAGTGTGTTCATTATATAACCTAGATACTAAAATCCAAGATGAGACGTGAAGAAGTAAAGAGTTCCAAGAGAATGAATTATCTTTACTTTTATTTGATTATTTTCTTATACAGCTCTGGCACTGACACTTTCTTTAAAAAAAGATTGTAACTTTATGTAAATATTGAAGTTCAATAAAATAACTTAAAAAACATTTACATGTATATCACTAAATCTCCATAAAATATACCATACTTTTGATACAGCATAGGCTAGCATGATTTGGTAAATGGGACAGTGGCAGTTTTCAAGAGATATTCTGTATGTCACAGGTAGGAAGGAAAAGACTAGATTTGCCAAGATATGTCAAGTATTAAACAGTATATAACATGCACTCAGAAAATTAAAATGTACAGTTCAAAATACATAGGCCTCTAAAAGCATGAAACTCCCGATTTAATAGAGATGTATATTTAGAGTTCCTAAATAGAAATTAGAACATTTATTACAAACAGTACTGTAACATCAAGTGAGACAATAGTACAGGAGCCACCGGAAAATCTAGACATGTATATAGGACATGAATTTCTACTTTGGCCAGAGTTAACATTATATTGTCTAAATTTTAAGTGAAATGGGATAATGTTGAATTGAGCAAAATCTTAAAACTTTGTAAAGTATAGATTCATACGTTTGAATACTGATTATCTGCAAGTCAATTTCTTATTCTATTTATATGGATATGACAAAATCAATCCCATGAACCTAATTGTCTAAAATGTGAATAATTTATTACCTGTAAACGAAGGCATTGAAGATACGGTTGACCACATTACTCAAGTGCTATAGACTGTACTGTACACATATGAAGATTTAGAGAATTATACTGCTCTGTACTCATAAGCACAATATGATGATGATTAAAATACTTCTTGGTATTTCCGAACATGAATACTTGTAAAGCGACTCTCTGATGATTATTGGCACATAAGTATTTCCTTCCCTAAACAGCATACAAGAAAGAGCTGAACAGGTAGCTGTTTGGCATTTGCAACTGCTCGCAGTGCCCAGAAGGTGGCAGCACTGGTACTTGCCTTGGAGAACTGAATGAACTGACGGTCTAACTGAGCTGTGCATGAGGCTAGGATTGGTAGAAATCGACAGGCTGAAGGACATGAAGAATTAACCCAGAGAACAATTCTGAGTCTTGTATAGGTAGTAGCTACTTTTGAACTATAAATTTCATCTACAACTTTGCAGCTTAAGGTAGAATGTAGTATAGTTTTCTGGAAAGCATATAACCAGGAATCCTCTGCTCCTGGCCTGGTTGTACCCATCTAATACTTTTGTTCTGAGTTAGGGAGATGGTCTGAACTTGATAACTGAGAAGTTATTACACTCAGCTATTAAAGAAAACCTGTAGGTAGCACTATCTAAAACATCATTTCACCCTGCCCCAAGATTTATGATTATTAAACAATACATTTCAATTTTACTTTGCTATTGCGAAGTAAATGGGCAAGCTGTCAATGTGTTTTTTCCTGGTATTTCCCCCTGTTTAACAGATACTAAAATTATAGCAGAAATCCATAAATTCAGTGCTTTTACTGGTCTCTCACCTTACAGTGAATAACAAGTTTTAAGATTATATCCTAAAGTGTGTTTCACTGATAAATTACTTAAAAGATTCTGCTGTCATTCTCCTGGAAACATCTTTTATTATATATATATATATATATATATTCAAAGTCATGTTTTAGCTTTAAGGTAGGTGTAACAATCAAGATTATTATAGATGCTTATATGGAAGAAAATATTAATGCCCAATCTTTTTAGGCCAGCACTTGACCACTGTACTCTATCTACAGCCCCAACACCAAGTCTTTTTGACATCATGTTCCACAGTATGTGCTTATATGTAGACAAAGGATGCATTCTTAATTCTCCTATATATTAGTCACCCAGCTAGGTTGCAGGCACAGTCTTGACCTTCTTCACCCGGTGTTCCCCAAATGAAATACACCTGTACTGAATTTGCAGCATGTTTGGAAAGAAAGCTATCATTGTAGAGGCAAGTATACTGTTTAATCTGTCTATTTGAATGCGGTGGATCAAATCATATCATATAGAAATTGTCTTACAGAATATATGTTTGGTGATTTCACATGGGTGGTTTTCAAGTTGACACCAGAAACATAAAAGGTGTTTAATAGAATACAAATCTGAACAGTTCCAACACTGAACTTTGAATGTGCTATAAATGTTCACCAGATCTAAAAAGCATACCTGGGTTATAGAAGGCTCCTTTTCAAGTATTGAGTTGCTTTTTAAAAGTTATAAATAAGTCTTATATGTGCCTCTCTGCCTTGTATGTTAAAAGTATGGAATATTGTTACTATATAAATAACAAATAATTTTTAGAAATGAAGGGAACAGGGCAAGAGAAAGGTAGACAATTTCCCATTATTATGTTAAGTTATGGACTGAAAACTGAAAACATGCTTGTTTTTAGGCCATCAATAATAGGTCACACCAGCTTTCAGGACTAACAAGTCTAGCTGTCCCTTTGTGTCATATGTGGTCCCACGTGTCAGCCCAGCTGCAGACACCTGTGTACTTAAGGCTATGTGGACTAGGAAGGGAAGAATTGAGGCAACACGTTGAACAAATCAGAAAAATACACTTTAAAAGGAGCACTTTGCTCACTTTTTTCTTCTCATAATGTGCTAACTCTACCACATAATTGCTCATTTGATCTTGTAAAATACTACTGAGTTAAGAAACTTCTTCAGAGATAAGAAATATCAAACAATACATCCCATTAAACAATATCTTCTGTTCTAGAGAAAAATCAATACTAATATTCTCTATAAATAAATTTCAAAGCACCTAATCTGAGGAAAAATTTTCCAAAATACTCTATTAATTTTTTAAAAAATAACATTAAACAACCAAACAGAGAGAACTTCCTCTTTTGGCTGAAGGATTTGTAGGCCACGAAAGTGACTATGTAAGTAAGTACCCCTGGTGACTGGAGGGTAAACTTCTTTTGCTAGAGTCTCAGCTTGGTAATTACAGTAAGAATAAGCCAGACTTTAAAAGAAGAATAAACGTTTTGGAGACTGGCCAAAATACTTCCATTTTATCACTAGCCTCCGTTCAGTTGGATATGGAACTTAAAACATTGAACTGATGTATTCCTAACTGGTCACTAGATTCATCCATAGCTTTAGAACTAGCAAATGAGTTTTGTAAGCAAGTAATTTTGTTTGTATCACATAGCTCTTAGTAGGGTGCTGAGAATCAGGAATTTAGTGTTGAATGAACATAGAAATCACCAAATACTTTGAGAACTAATGTTGAAAGGTAAGTCAACCTGTTTTACTGACTGTGGCATTAGAACCTTTGTCTTTTCCAAAGGAGACATCTCCTTCAGATATTTTAGAGCAGACAGAAAAACCAAACCAAGTATGAGATAAAGAAACAGACAGAGCTCTGAATTTTGGTTGTGTAGCAAATTACTAGGAATGCAAAAAGATGGCAGAATTAAAACTAGCTTACGTTCTCAGGGGGAAAATACAAGTAATTAGTAGTGAGGTATCCTGCTGTCCTTAGGAAGAGCCAATAAAACATGTGGAGAAAGAAGTCCTAGGATTTAAAATAAATGTCAACAGCTGTTTCTGCCACTGACCTCCTTCCTCTTGTGTATCAGAAAGAGAAAACCAGTCTGCCAGCAGCTGTCATTTAACACCAAGGAAGGCACAGAGCAGCAGGAGCCAGGGAGTGACAATGTGGACAGTCCTGTGTGGATTAAACTGACCCTGGAATACAGCTGACAACCTGACACTACTTCACACTTACAATGGCATTCCAATTGTGCACACATTTGTGACTAACGAATCAGGATATATAAAAATCTGTTCTTTCTCACTTTGACAATAAAATATACTTATCAAAACATGCTAGCTTGTCTGTGCAAATATACTCATCACTGATGCAAAAAAGTATGAAAATAACCCTTAAAGGGCCTGCTTTGGATAGTGTTCAAAAGATCTTGTGTATTCAGTCTCTGAAGAAATTGTATCTGTGTTGGAGACAGAAGCCAACATCTGGAATCCAAAGGAGAGAGGGAAAGCTATGTCCTTATAGGACTTCTGAATTTGTGAATGGAAGTTTAGATGGAATTCACTTTGTACCTATGGATCATAGAAAAGTTTTATTTCATACCACTACTTGGTATGAAAATTTAGGGTCAACAGACCATGTTTTGGCATTAAATACCTTTAGATCATCTTAAATAATCCTTTATAAATATACATATATACTTTGCCTAGATTACCATTGACTGTATTGCTACTAATAATTGTATATGGTCTTAGGAGAAAGGGGTCCTACTGAAGTCGCTGGGTACAACAGTAATGTTTAGACTGTCTCAGGAAGGGATTATACACATCTGCTTCAGAAAAAAATCTGTGGGTTTTGTTTTAGCATTTCTGTTTATGAAAATAAACATCACCATGGTTGTATTTTTTTCCCCATCAAGTCTTCTAGAATATGGAGTCATGTGGAAGGACTGTGTGGGGAGACGCAGCTTGCGAGCAGGGCAGTGACCAACTGCTGGCCTTCTCTCCACATTCAATTCAGTAACTAAAATGTCATCAGCTGAAAATTACTCCACATCAGAGGCATCGTTGTCAGAGAGATGGTAGTTACTTCCCTTGACCCGGATGTATTCAATGTATCTCCCCTCATCGGAGTCCGAAGCGCCACATGTGCATAGCCTGTTGTCGAAGAGTGACTCAATTTCCTCTAGTTTCTTCCCTTTCGTTTCAGGAAGACAGCCGTAGACGAAAAGCAGTCCTACAGCTGCAAAGCCAGCATAGAGGAAGAAGGCTCCTGCAGTGGGAAAAGAATACAGTGAGCAGCTCCGTGTGGACTCACATCAGAGAGTCCCGATTCTGACTCGAACATAACTATAGGATGAAACGCAACCAAATGATGTCTGCCAGCCTGCCGTACCTGGATGTTCCAGTTCTGTGCATAGAATGCAATTAATCTTTCAAAACTCAAACCATGTCATAGCCATCTGAAGAAGAACAGACCAGGCTCAGATGCAAGCTCTTTTCAGAAGTCTCCCTCAGATCCCACCCAGGCTGAGGGGAA
>CABHPQ010161798.1:3994-18316 GCA_902168405.1 Peromyscus aztecus | reverse complement strand
AGGATGACTGTATAATTGACAGAAGAATCAATATGAAGTGTTTGATACCCACAACAAGACTGTGGGAGTGAGACTTTGAAACAGAGGAAACATTCTTCGGGTTTCTTAAGCTTCCATTGGTGCATCAAAGGCTGGAGATTTTCCTCAAAGCTCAGGTGTTGATGTGCGCAGGCTGGAGAAGAGGGAGCTGTCAGTCTCAGATGTAGAATGAAGAGAGGTGGAGGACCCAGCTGCTGTGGCACAGGACTTCCATCCTCGGACCGGTGGCGAGTGTGTTGGTCTGGTATGGAGAGAGAAGGGAGTTCAATGCCCAGGAGGCTTGTATCTTGTTCCCTGGTCTAAGGTCTGCTTCCGTTTGTCAGGGCTGCTGCAACAAAATGACGTGAGTGACATGGCTACACTCATGAGGAGCGTGTCCAAGTGGCAGAGGCTGAGGGGTCTAAGATCAAGTGCGGGCGGGCTCCTCTCTGCTTCATACACGGCCGTCTTTTATCTGCCACTCACATGGCAGAAGAGGCAGAGAAAGCTTGTAGGGGCCTCTTCTTTAAGGGCAATAATTCCATTTATGAGGACTCCACCCTCATGACCTGGTCTTTCTTTTATTTTAATATTTTAATATTAAATTTAATATACAAATTTTAACAAATATTTAATAATAATTTAATAATTCTTAATAAATTTATTTATTTATTCTACATCCTGGTCACAGTTTTCTCTCCTTCCTCCCCTCCCAGGTCCTCCCCCACCTCCCTCTGTTCTCACCCCCCCCAATCTAATTCTCCTCCCTCTCTGCCCAGGAAAGGGCAGGTCTCCTATGAATATCAACAAAACATGGCCTGTCAAGCTACAGCCAGACCAAGCACCTCTCCATGTATTAAGGTTGGGCAAGGAGACCCAGTATGAGGAGTAGGGTCCCAAAAGCAGCGAAAGAGTTAGAGACAGCTCCTGTTCCCACTGTTGGGAGTCCAACAAGAGGACCAAGCTACACAACTGTAACATATAAGCAGAGGGCCTAGGTCAGTCCCATGCAGGCTCCCTGGTTGTTGGTTCAGTCTCTGTGAGCCCCTATGAGCCCAGGTCAGCTGACTCTGTGAACCTTCCCATGAGCATTCTGGTGGTGGGCCCCTCTGGCTCTCAAAATCTCCACTCCCCTCTTCTGCAGGATTCCCTGAACTCTGCCTAATGTTTGGCTGTGGGTCTGCGTCGGTTTCCATCAGTGGCTGGATGATGCCTCTCTGATGACAATTGGGCTAGGCACCCATCTGATCATGGAAGATGGCCACTTCAGCCTACATATTCTCTATTGGTAGGAGTCTTAGCTGAGGTCATCCTTGTAGATTCCTGGGAAATCCCCTTGCGCCAGGTTTTTATCTGACCCAGAAATGTCCTCCCTTTCCAGTAATCTCTTTCAGCACTTTCCCTCTCTGGCCCCTCCCCTACCAACCTGACCACTCATGTTCCCATCCTCACCTGCCCTCAGTCCACTCAGGAAATCTCTATTTCCCCTTCCTTGGGAGATCCGGGAATCCCCCCATGAACTCTCCTTGTTACCTACTCTTTCTGATGACCCAATCTTTCAATGGCTCCCCAAATATGATTATGGTGTTATTAGTGTTTAACCTCTCAGTGTGTGTGTGTGTGTGTGTGTGTGTGTGTGTATGTGTGTGTACAACCATTCAGACTATAGCAAGTTCTCATGAACCTTGCAAAGACCCTGTTTCCAAATAGGATCCCATTCATAGGTCCTAGATAGAATTTTGGAGACATTTTCAACCTGCTACCTACGTGAAGGAAATCTTAAACACTGTTGAGGGAACAGACTTTATCGAAATTGATTATTTTACTCTCAAGGGGCAGAGATATCTTGTAACTGCAAAGTATGTTTGTTTCTTTACAGTGCTGGGCACTGAACTCAAGGCCTTGAGCATGTGAGGCAGGTGCTCTACCGTTAAACTAGATCCCTAGCAACTGACAGGTGAGATAGTCTTTGCCTAGTCTGAACACAGCTACATAAAGGAAGTGGAGGCCTAGGAGGGAGGTGACATCGTTACAGATAAAGAACAAGTTACATTTTCAAGTTTGCATCCTGGTGGTGGTGTGGTCCAGACTGCCATGTCACTGAATTTGGCTGCCATTCCAGAAGAAAACAGAGATAAACACAGCCAAGGCAGCACAGCTGAGGGGAAATATTCTCCACAGCAAAGCAATACTGTTTGAGGAACCACATAATGGGAAAGGAAAAGGGAAAATGAACATACAAGAAAAAAATAGGTTTAAAGGTATGGAGAGATGGTGGCTCAGGGGTTAAGACCACTGGTTGCTGTTGCAGAGTGCTGTTGCCTAGTACTTATAGGGAGGCTCACCACCATCTGTAACTCCAGTTCCAGGGACTCTGATGCCCTCTTCTGGCCTCTGTGGGCACTGCACACATGTGATGATGCATCTACACAGGTCAAACACTTAAGACACATAAAATAAAACCAAATCTTTAAACAAACAAAATGAAATTTAAGAGGTATGTAGTCTTTCTAGCTTCGAGTTTCTTCTCCACCAGAAAAGAAGAGAAAGATTAACAAACTTCAGACTTATTATTTCTTAAAAAGAAGCACATTATATTTCTAAAAGGTTTAAAAAGTGTTTAAAATTGGATTAACAAATAAAAACACCGCATGTGCAGAAATAAGACAAGAGTGGGATTACAGGTATGGATCACCCAGCTCTGAAGCATGATTCTTTTTTTTTTTAATTTTATTTTTTATGTGGTTGCTGGAAATTGAACTCAGACCCTTTGGAAGAACAGCCAGTGCTCTTAACCTCTGAGCCATCTCTCCAGCACTGAAGCATGATTCTTTAATAGGACTCCTATAGGAAACTGAAAGGTGTCTTTCACCGTGTAATTTTTATATTTAACATTAAACCAATGACGTTGTATTGATTTGAGAGGTTCTTGAAGGCTTTCTCATGAAAAATTAGAGTATGGCATAAGTATTTTACTTTCTGGAAAAAAACTTAGAAAATCTAAGCATTGGAATCTTTAATATGGTAGCATTAGTCACATAGGGTTATTATTGAACTTGAATTAAATTAAAAGTGCAATTCCTGTGTAATGGTAGTTGCATTTAAGTTTTTCTATTTCTATATTTTAAAAAGATTAAAAAAAGTATGTGTATGAATTTTGTCTGCATGTATGTGGGGCCTGTAGAGGTCAGAAGAGGCCATCAAATCCCCTGGAACCAGAGTTGTAGACCTCTGTAAGTATATATTGGGTACTGGTTAGAGTGGAAACATTTCTATCCTACAGAGAATTCTGTTAGATCCTAGAGAAATCTATGGATGCATCCCCCACCCCCCAGCACCACCCCGAGACAGGGTTTCTCTGTGTAGCTCTGGCTGTCCTGGAGCTCACGCTGTAGACCAGGGTAGCTTCAAACTCAGAGATTCACTCGCCTCTGCCTCCTAAGTGCGGATTAAAGGCGTGTGCCACCACTGGCTGCTAGTATGAATGCATTTTAAAGTAAGCACTGTTTTGAGAGCCGGGTGTGGTGGCGCACGCCTTTAATCCCAGCGCTCAGAAGGCAGAGGGAGGCAGACTCTGTGAGTTCCAAGCTAGCCAGAGCTACATACTGAGATTCTGTTTCAAAAAAAGGAAAAAGAACAAAAAGAGTAAAAAAAAAAAAAACAGAGAGAGATACATAGATAGATACAAATCTTTAGATAAGCCCAGGAAATATTTTATAGATCTTAAAGATAAATTAATATTTGAATTACTACTTAAAATTTGATACTAAACAATAGAAATAAAATGTTAAAATGAGATCTTCCCTTTACTCCAATCTTAATATTTAATATTAATTAAAGACAATATTAATCAAAATGGATCAAAACCTAGACATCAGAGCTAGAACTATAAAACTCACATAAGAAAACATAAATGAAGGGCTTCATGTGATTACACACATGACAGTGATATTTGTGGATATGACACCAATAATCTAAGCTATAAGCCCTCCTCCCCCAGTCAGATAGCTTGGACTTCACCAAAGTTAAAAACTTCAGTCCATCTCAGGATATTACTAGCAGGTTGGAGAAAATGGTTTTAAGTCATGCATCTACTAAGGGGTTAATATCTAGGGTAGTAAAGAATGAAAACTCCACAACAGAGGGAGTGTGTATGTGGGAGTTATTAGCGGAAGCAGTGGGGGGGTGAATTGATCAAAATATATTGTGTGCATGTATGAAATTTTCAACACAACAGCAGAAACTGAAAAGCAGGCGAAGCTCTTGAGTTGACAGTTCTCTAGAGAAGGCCTATTCTATTAGTTACGTCTTGTGGCTGTGATGGCGTCTGCATCAGCTCCTGCCTCCAGGTTGCTGCTCTATTGGAGTTTCTGTCCTGACTTCCTTCAGTGATGGACTATGGATGTGAAAGTGTAAGCCAAATAAACCCTGCCCTCCCCAACTTGCTTTGGGCCATGATGTTTCCTCACAGTAATAGTAACCCTAACTAAGACAGCCACCTGTGTTCATAGTGACATTCACGGCATCCAAAAGATAGAGGCAGTCCAAGTAGTCATCCATGAGTGAGTAGAGAAATATAATTATATGTGTGTATGTGCATGTGTGTATAATGAAATGTTATTCAGCCAGAGGAAGGAATGATATTGTTTTAGAAATTTTATAAATACTTAGTTAATTAACAAACAAAAAATTGTATATATTGTAAACATGTTTTAAAATGTATACATTTTGGAGTGGCTAAATCAGTTTGTACATGCATTATTTATTTCAGTGGGAGAATCTTGGGGCATTTGTATTGTTTGTTTGTTTGGTTTGTTTTTTTGAGACAGAGAAACCCTGTCTTGAAAAACAAATAAAAACAAAAAGAACAACAACAAAAATTCATTATCCTTATATTAGTTATCAAGGTATCTGTCCATTCATCATTTGAGGGACACTTAAGTCTGTGTCCTGGCTATTGTGAGTCATTTGAACACTGAAGTAAGTGCCACTCTCTTTAATACACTGACTTCATTTCATGTCGAAAAAATATCTATACCTAGAAGTAGGTTTGCTACATCATATGGTAGTTCTGTTTTCAAGTAAAATTATTGATTCTTGTTGTGTGTGTGCATGTGTGTGTATGTAGTACATGTATGTGGTGTGTGTGTGTGCAAATGTGTGTGTATGTGGTGTGTGTGTGAGTGTGTGTGCTTGTGTATGTGTATGTGATGTGTGTATGTGGTATGTGTGCATGTGATGTGTGTATGTGGTGTGTGTGTGTGCATATGTGTGTGTATGTGATGTGTGTGTGTGCATGTGTGTATGTGGTATGTGTGTGCATGTGTGTTTTTGGGGTACGTGTGTGTGTGTATGTGGGGTGTGTGTATGTGGTATTTGTGTGTGTATGTGGTATGTGTGCATGTGTGTATGTGGTGTGTGTGTGTGTGCATATGTGTGTGTATGTGGTGTGTGTGTGTGTGTGTGTGTGTGTGTGTGTGTCAGAGGACAGCTTTGTAGAATCAGGTCCTCTCCTTGCACTTCGTGTTTTTCAGGGACTGAACTCAGGTTGTCTGACTTGTGTAGCGAGTGCTTTACTTGTGGAACCATCTTGCCCACCCTTAATTTTTAAAGTTTTAACTGTGCTGGGGATTGAACCCAGGGCCTTGTGCATGCTAGGCAAGCACTCTGCCATTGAGCCACATCCCCAGCCCTGTGATTAACTTTTGGTGGAAACTTTGTGCTATTCTTTATAGAGGCAGCTCCAATTCACATTTCTAAAAACAGTAAAATAGAGTGGCCCTTTCCCAGCATCCTTTTCTGCACTTGCTCCCTCTTGTCTGATAACCATCTTAACAGGTGTGAGGTGATTCCTTGATATGGTTTTAATTTGCTTTTCTTTGATAATTAGTGTTTTTGTACGTTTTCACAGATCTGTTGGTCGTTTATGTGTCTTCTGTTGACAACCATCTATTTAGGCAAGAACAACAACAACAATAACAACAAAAATCCCAACATGTTATAACATGAAGAACCTGAAGATGTGTGAAGTGTAAGAAGCTAGACACAAAAGTGCTGTTTGCTTCGCTTGTACGAGACACCTAGAACATACCAATTGATAGTGGCAGCAAGGAAGAACAGTGGTTACCAATAGTGTAGGGAATGGGAGAAGTGAATTTTATAATGTGTGCAATGATGATGTGGAACAGGAAGCCAGGCCGCTGGAGATAATGTGGCAGAAGCAGGAAAATCCTGTCTCTGGGGTGTCAGTGAGTCTCTGTCAGTCCTGGGGTCAGCCTCCTTCCACAGCACTGTTATCTAAGCATTATTTTTAACTATTTAAAAATAAACTTTATGGAGTGGAGAGATGGCTCAGTAGTTAAGAACACTGGCTACTCTTTCAGAGGACCTGGGTTCAATTCCCAGCACCCACATGGCAGCTCACAGCTGTCTGGAATCCAGTTCCAGGGGATCTGATACCCTCACACAGACATACCTGCAGGTAAAACACCAGCACACATTAAAAAAATAAACATAAGCTTTACAAGTCTGGGAGGTGGCTCAAAGATCACATGCTTGCTATGCAAGTCTGAGGGTTTGGTTCAGATCTTCAGCACCCATGTAAAAGCCACACGTCTGTGACCCTGGTGCTGGGGAGGCAGAGACAGTCGGGTCACTGGATTTCACAGGCGAGCAGATATAGCCAATCATGAGCTCAAATTCAGGGAGAAATCTTGCCCACTGTTGATCTTTGCCACACACACACACACACACACACACACACACACACACTCACACATACACCCACCTACCTACCTATACCCACACAGACATGTGTCTGTACCTCTCAAACACACAGAAAATGTAAAAAAAAAGTCATATATTCTACTTTTTTTGGTGTGTGTGTGTTGTATGTGTCTGTGTGTGTTCTATATGTGTTCACATGTATCTGGGCACATGTACCCACATATGTGAACCATGTATACATAGGCCTGATACTGATGTCGGGCATCTCTCTGGCTCATTCTCTATGGGTTAGAATGGGTTTTCCCAAGCCTGTCAGCCTGTTCTCAAACTAAAAACTAAACTCCCTATAGGGTAGAACAACCTTTTTTTCCTTCAGTCTGGCTGCATGGCTGAGTCAAGACCTTTGGAGAAATGAATGGTGTGAGCTAGACACTGGCCAGGGTTTCACATACTCCTCTGTCAGGATGCAAAGACTCTGGTCAAGTGGAGAGAGTGCCTGGATGTGGGAGTTCTTGTTTGATGGGGCGAGTGTCTCTTAAAGAAGAGTTCTTGGCCAGCAGCGTACACAGCACTTGATGTCTGAGCTCTTTGCCTTTGCTCCAACCTAAGGAATTGGAAGACAAAGGGTAGGGCCCAGGCAACCGTCTTTGCAAGCCTATGCCAACTGAAGTTTGAGACCTACTGATTCAGAGGTGCCCAGGTTCTCTAGCAGGAGACTAGCCCCTCGGAAAACTGTATTCTGGATGTTGGCATGATTTCCATGGGAAAAGGAGTTATGAAGAATATAGGCATTCAACTATATTCTTAGACCCGCCACTTAACAGCTGCATGAGTTTAGGCAAGGTATTTATTTTCTTAAAACCTCACATTTTAAAAAAATTTCTAAAATAGGTAGAGTGGATATAAACTTTCAGACCACAAACCCAGGAGTGCCAAAAACTGACTTCCTTTTTTGATAACTGATCTTTATTGCTATATTGAGACCATATTCTTCCAGGTGGGAAAAACCCATAATCTTAGTCAACAGAGATGAGTATTTAAGAAAGGACATAGAACCATAAGACACTACTTGGCTGTGAGACAGAACACTATTTCTACACACAAAAGAGTGTAAATAGAGCTGGGTCCGTTGGTCTAGCCTACAACCCTGTCTGTTCAGCAGGTTGAAGCAGGGGGGATTAGAATTTCACGACCTTCCTGGGCTGGGCTGCAGGGAGGCCAACCTGGGCGCTTAGGGCGATCCTTTCAAAACTAAAGGCAGAAGAGCTGAGGGTATAGCTCACTGGAGGCAGCTTGCCTGCTGGGTGGACTAATAAAAGAGGGGGGCAGAGTTATTTGTATGTCACTGCGGCCAAAATACCTGATAGAAGCAGCTGAAGAGTAGAAAGGTGTATTTGGGCTCATGGCTCCCAAGGCTTTAAGTCTACCACGGTGAGGAAGGCACGGTAGCATTGATGGCTTGGGGAGCTTGTGACGCAGGCTCTACACATCCCGGTGGACACACAGGGTACCAGAGCTAGGCTCTGATCTTCAAAAGCCCACCCTTAGCGACCTACTTCTGCCAACTAAGATCCACCTCTTAGAGATTCCACAGCCTCCCCTAATAGCCCCGCCAGCTGGGGACCAAGTGTTCATGGAACTGTCTCTTCAGATTCAAACCACAGCATCCTTCAAGTTCTTCCCCTCCCTCTTCCTCCCTCCCTCCCTCCCTCCCTCCCTCCCTCCCTTCTTTCTCTTTCTTTGTTCCAAAAGTGTTGAATCGAGAATACTGATTGATTGATTGTGACAGAGTAGACCCAGTTTAGCCCGTCTCCAAATCTTCTGTAGCCTCCATTAGCCCATCTCCCAATCGTCCTACCTCAGCTTTCCAAATACTGAGGTTACAGGGCTGTCTGTATTTCGGTTGCATGATCCTCATGCTGAAGGGGATGAGTGTAGCATGTCCTCATTGCTGCTGGATGGTAGGGGGTGGGAGGCAGGGTGGGCGAAGGAAGCACCACTGTGTCTGCAAAAGTTCTGTCCCACAGGAAGGAGGTAACGGTAACCTGCCCCACACACTCGCTGTGAGCGGTTGAGGAGAGAATAGATGTGCAGTGTTCGGCACAGCTGCTATTGGCGTTGTTAATGTAAACAAAAATAAAAACAAGCTAACAAACAACTCCAGCTCTCACCACAGAGGGGATAAGAGAGTTTATTCTGGAGCCAAATGTAAGTGACCCTAGCCTTGGGACCCAGATTTAGTTTACCCCAAATACTATGTCCCAACATGGTAACAATTTCACGAAGCTTTTATAGTAACAGAATGAAGGAAGTCATAGCTCAAGACACTTTCAAATATGCTGGTGGGTATGCCAGGAAGGTGGATTATAGCAGAGTGAGAAACCTCTGCCCTGGGCCTTGCATGTTCTCTGACAATGTTCTTCTTCGCTTTGGAGTTGGTGGAATCGGGGTCTGTTTATACATTCCAAAGGATTTGCCTAAGAATCACAAGGATGTTCGGTTACGTACAGAGGTGGACACTAAGTGGCCACTTAAAGAGGCTAAAGATAGCCCAAGATAATTGGGAATTAGGCTCTGAACCTGCAACCTTTCAACCGCTTCACAATCGTTGAAGTTCTAATCGGTCCATCAGCCTTGGCAGGTGCAGCCTCTTTCCTGGAACATTCATTCACAGCAGCTCTACAGACACAGTACACATTGTTAGTTAACGATGATATTAAAGACAAATCACTCAGGAGAGCTGCAGACAAAGAGGCTAGATCCCGCTTGATCCTGCAGGTTGACAAACGGAGAGCTGCAGACAAAGAGGCTAGATCCCGCTTGATCCTGCAGGTTGACAAACGTAGATTCCTTTTCTGCAAGCGTCTCTCTTTAAACTGCGGTGCTGTGGACCCAATCTAGGGCCTCCTGTACACTAAGCACACACCACTGGGCTACACTCCCAGCCCCGGGGTTGGTCATCTTGAGTGAATGGCTACAGTGACTTTAATCTCACTCCAATAGACATTTCCCTGTAGCAGGTTCCAAATGGGGACTCACCAGAGTGTGGCAGTGCAGCATTCTTATCGAGCACTCTGATCCTTCATCCCTTCTGGTGTTCATGGCTGAAAAGCAAGGGTTAAGGGGCTTTGAGGCTCTTCAAAGATAAGAAACACTCAAAACCCTGACACCAAGAGGAGCGTGGCTGAGAGGTTCCCCAGACAGGGATAAGTCAGGGTTTACTGCTCTTTTCTCTCAGTTCTTCCCATCCTGTCCCTCGCCTTTGCTTAACATTCCTCTTGCTGCTCTGCCTGTGATTTGGTTTACAGCTTCCACAGATAAAGGTGTTTGGACAAGTCGGCTCTTTGTCTAGTTCTGGCTTGAAAAACAATCCAGTCCTTTACCCATTTACTATGTTCAAATGCTCCAAATCCCTCTCAGTATGAACCTGCCTGTAGGATCAGTGCCCCCGAACCCCCTTTCCTGTAGTTGCTTAAGTTTTGCATCCTTCAGCCGATCCAACGGTTCATGGCTTAGTTGAGACACAGGCCAATGCAAGCACTGAGATACACAGGACAAGCGGAATCCCTGGTTTGCAGAGAAAATGTGGCTTGTATACACAGTGGACTTTTACTCAGCTGTCATTGACAGGAAACTGAAGATCATCATATTAAGAGAAACAAGTCCAAATCAGAAAGACAAGTACCAATGCTCTATTGCATGCTTTTTTCTCAGATCAGAATCTAGACTTAAATATGTATGGCATGATGCCAAGCATGGTGGTGCACACCTTAACTCCAGCACTCGGGAGGCTGAGGTGGGTGTGTCTTTGAGAGTTACAAAGCTGGTTTACACAGTGAGTTCCTGGACAGCCAGTCTCTCACACCCAGTATATATAGATTTACAGTATATATACATTTACACCATTTACAGGAAGCCACTACTTTGTCTGAATTTCTGCTAGGCCAGACTACAGTTGGAATTTTCTTTGGGTCACCAACCAGTCCCAAATAAAGACACGGAGACTTATTTTTAATTATGAATGCTCAGCCTCAAGCTTAGGCTTGTCCCACCAGCTTTTCTAACTTAATTTAACCTGTTTCTATTCATCTACATTTTTGCTTCAGGGCTTTTTACCTTTCTTTCATTCTGTATGTCCTACTTTCCTGCTTCCTCTGTGTCTGTCTGTCTGGCCCCTGGCATCTCTTTTCTTTCTTCCCCAAGCCTAAATTCCCCCTACTTACTCTCCCTGCCAGGAAGTCCTGCCTGTACCTCCTCCCTTGCTATTGGCCGTTCAACTTTTTATTAGACCAATTAGGTGCCTTAGGTAGGCAAGCTAACAGCAACACATCTTTACATAGTTAAATGAATGCAACACGTCTTTGCATAGTTAAGTATTTTGCAACACTGAACAGACCAACCTAAAATGGAATCACTCATGCTAAATTTCCAAGCTGAAGCTGAGCTGTTCATCTGCCCCTGTGGGAAATCAGGAGAGTGAGGGATAATGGCTAAGTTCCCAAACAGGCCAGTGTGATGATGAAGTTCCCTTGCTTAATCCTTATGGAAAGGTAGTCTGATGTCAACCAATCAGTCACTTCCTACTGATCTGTTTCTGTGTCCTTGCCTTGTAAGGACAGAAACTTTGAAACAACCAATCTGCTTTTTGTTCTCTGTTTTCCTCAGCTATGTTCTCCATCAGGCTAATCCTCCTCCTTCTCCTCTTCTTCATCTCCATCATCATCATCATCATCATCATCATCAATTTTTGAGACAGGGTCTCTCACTGAGCCTGAAGTTTATCCACTTGACTTGACTGGCTGTTCAACAGCTTGTCACCCAAGTAGGAGCTGCTGGCCTGATTTTAAAATGTGGGTGCTGGGATGGATAAGCAGGTTAATAATGGATCTATCCCCCCAGTCCTCATTCCATTTTATAGAATAAGATGTTGCTTGGTCTAGACTCCCAAAGAAAGCCAGTTAAGATGTTTAAACTAAATTTGTCATAATTTTGTCTTTTGACAACTCTGAACACATTTTCCCAGCATGTAAGCAGAAATGTCAGCCATGATGGTGTTAGTGTGGTGTTGATGTGTTGACTGGATCTCAGAATGTCTCATCTTGCTGGGGAAAGAACTGCTTGGAAAGCAGGGTCCAGGAACAGAAAGAACCCTGGCCTGAACTAGCAGAGTTCACAGGAGCCGGGAGGTGCGGATTCTCTGCCTGGAGCCTCCTGCTTCTCTCTCTCTACGTGCAGTTTCTGAACTCTGACAGAGAGGGCCCTTCCATCTTTCAGATGCCAACCTAAAACTGGGAAACATGCTAGAATACATGCCAGGAAACAAACTCATAAAAGGAAAATGAAACACACTTTAGTCTGGGCAGAACTTCTCTTTTCACAAATCTGTGAAGTTGATAAAAATAAAGCGAAGAAGAAACAAGAAATCTGATAGTGGAAACCCAGAAGGAGGGGCTCACTGTGACAACACTCAGAATGTGCACAGGCCAACCCAGGAAGTGGGGCTCACTTCAGTAATGCTCAGAATGTGAACACGTGACCCGGGAAGTGGGGCTCACCGCAGTAATGCTCAGAGTGTGAGCACGTGACCCAGGAAGTGGGACTCACCTCAGTAATGCTCAGAGTGTGAACACGTGACCCAGGAAGTGGGGTTCACTTCAGTAATGCTCAGAGTGTGAACACGTGACCCGGGAAGTGGGGCTCACTGAAGTAATGCTCAGAATGTGAACACATGACCCGGGAAGTGGGGCTCACCTCAGTAATGCTCAGCCTGTGAAAGTTGCAGACAGTTTGACACTGTTTTTTTCTCCCCCATCCTTTCTGAAAACAAATATCTCTCTTTCTTTTTCAGAGAATTTAAATCTTATAAATGATTTATTCTTTCCTCACAATGTTGCTTATTTACTGTAAGCCAGCAAAGTCAGAAATGATATATTATTTTATATTTTTAGCCTTATATGATTTGTTGCAATTTTAAAAAGTTCAAAAAACAAATCAAATAAGGTTTTAGGATGATATTAATGTTATTTTATAATTAATAATCAAGTATAATAATATTTTATTTGGTTTTTGAAACAAGGTCTCTCTGTGTAGCTTTGTCTGGCTTCAAACTTAGTACATAGACCAGGTTAGCCTCTAACTCATAAAGATCCTCCTGCTTCTGCTTCTCCAGTACTGGGATTAGAGGCGTGCTCCATCATATCTAATAATGATTTTTTTTTTTTTAGCAAAACAAGTGATGATATTCTTGACTGTATATATACACGTGCAATGTGTTTTTATGACCCTAAATTAGCAGTATTCCCTTGAGTAAAGTGAATTGAAAAGCGAGAAACATAGTTTCACTTGTCAAATGATTAGTTTCCAAGAGTTTGTACCTTAGCTGATTCAGACTTAGAAACCGTTTGTTATAGTGTGCTAATCAGGCAGACAGGGGTTGTTATGCTGCATAGTTAGATACATAGTTAGATACATTAGTTCTTATGTATCCAATGGACAGGGATAAAGATAGCAAATACTGCTTCTCCTCCCTCCTTCCCTCCTTCCTTCCTTCTTTCTTTCAAAGGACAATTCTTTAATTCATTTAGTTATTTTATTGTGTGTGTGGTGTCTTTCTTTGTGTGTCTGTCTGTATGTCTCTCTATGTGTATGTGTATATTTGTGTATCTGTGTGTGTTTGTACGTATGTGTGGTGTCTGTATGTACCCACGTGCCACAGTGCACGTGTGGAGGTCCTAGAACAGCTTGTACTGGTCAGTTCTCTCTCTTCTGGGGACAGAACTCACAGGGTGAAAGGAAGGATTCAAGGGCACTCCTTAGGTTTAGACGAGTAACATCTACAGTTTCTTGGTTTGGGCATCTCACAGATGGGTCCTTCCAGCAAGCTTGGTGGGAGCTGGGTGACTCAGGTAGAAGTGTGAAAGTAGCCGGGACATGGGGGACGGGGAGGACAGGATTGCAATATCTGTTTCCCCTGGGATCAGCAGCAAGTGACTAGATCCTAGAGGAAAGAATTCCATCTCCTCAAATGACCATTTCTCGGCACTTTTTATTTTTCGTGAGAAGTAAACTATTCAGAATTCTCACAGTAGGCCTAAGTTATAAGGTGCTTGTTAAAAAAAAAAAAAGTGAAATGTATTATGCTTGTCATCTCACCAGGGTAAACTGAAACGGAACTGGGTGGTAGAGATAACCAACCCAGGCAATTCCAGATAGGAGACTTTGACTATCAGAATTATTAAAGCTGTCTAACATTATCCAGAAAACAAAAGATATTTACCCTGAAAAGCATTTCCAGGGCAGTTTTAATCTGTCCTAGGAACAAGAGTTTTGGGTATGTTGTTCTGATAAAATAAAAACAAAACTGCTAAGCTCAGGAAAGGGAACTTAGAGGCAAACATGCTGTAACCTGAGGTTTCCTGTGCTGTTAAAAGAACTGGAGCCTTCCTTTTGCTTGGTAACTTGAACTGACCAAACCAACACCAGAGATTCTTGGTATGTTAGCACCTCAGACACCCATCATGGAGTTATGCAGTTTTTTGAATGGCTGAGTATTCTAGAAGAAACCATTAGTTTTTTTTT
>CABHPQ010161797.1:0-22657 GCA_902168405.1 Peromyscus aztecus | reverse complement strand
ACCAGGATGCTGAATGTTTAGCCCTAAATACAAATTTTTGTTTTTATGTATATTTTTTGAAACAGAGTTTCACTATATAGCTTTGGGTAGCCTGGACGTCACCTTATAAAGCAAGATTGCCTGGAACTCACAGAGATCTGCCGGCCTCTGCCTCCCCAGTGAATATTGAGATTAAAGGCCTAGGCCACTACAACTGTCTATACACAACATTTTAATACTGTTTTTGTTTGGTTGGCTTTTGGTTTTTTTGAGACAGGGTTTCTCTGTGTAGCCCCCACTTTGTAGACCAGGCTGGCCTCAAACTATCAGAAATCCATCTGCCTCAGTCTCCTGAGTGCTGTAATTAAAGGTGTGTGCCACCACCACCTGGCTTTTTTATTTATATTGTTTTAAAATAATACTTTGTGTAAGAATTCGCTGGCTCTTTTTTTTTTTTAATTAAAGACAGGGTATTATTGTGTATCTCTGGCCAACCTTGAATTCTTTCTGTACCCCAAGCTGGTCTTGAACTTGTGATCTTTTTGCCTCAGTCTTGTGGATACAGGGGTTACAGGCATGAGCCACAAAGCCCATCTTAGAATTCTGTGTTGTATTGGACAGAAAGGGAACTGTTGCTGCTTCAGACCATGTCTACAAGGAGCCAAGAGCCACGAGCCCTCCACACACCATGTGCCAAGTACGTTCTGTGCAGAGTGTCCCCAATTTAAGCAAGAAGAGGAAGGCTGACCAGTCGAATGGGAGCCTGCCTATGAGGTGCCTCTAGACAGCATGGTGGGAGCAGTCTGGACAGACAGACTCCACCGTGCTTCACTACAGCCTTTCCTTTTTCTGCAGACAGTTGCCTAACCAGGATGTCTCCAGGATGGAAATATTTCTGTTTGTTTTTAAATAGGACAATTCGGCCAGCAGGTTGGGTCTTCTTTTCTTGGGACACAGATGTGAATTGAATGCATTTTTCTCTGACGTCTCATTAATGGATAAAGGCCACAGTGGTGTGGGAGACATTAGTGACCTCTTTGTGATGTTAGACGCTAAGGTAAAGGGAAAGTTCATTTATCTGACTATTTTAATTCCTAAAATGAATCTGCAAATTAGTTATTGTTATCTGAATTTTAAGGATGGGATGATAAATTAAGTAACATGCCCAACATGATTTGTGGTAAAATCGGGTTTCACAGGATCCTTGGAATTCAATATTCTGATCTGCCAGATAATAGTCAATACGTTCAGGAGAGCTGGTGTATTGGTGGTAAGAATATCTATTTTGTTTTCAGATTTCATAGATTTTTAGTTCCATCTTGCCCATTGTGGGACCGTGAGTAATTTCATGCCTCCGGACAGTTTTTCATCTGTAACAAAGGCACTATAATATCAATGCCTAGTTTAATGAATTGCTGCAAGGATTAAAGTCTTGACACCTGGTAAGGGCCCCATATACCACCTGTTACTGTTCCGTGTTTATTGACTTGGGGTACGCTGGTTTTATTGTGAATGATGCTGCAGTATGAAGTTAATTACAGTGTCTTTGTGACCCCTTCATCGGTGAGGACGGACAGGGGTCGTGCTATTGTATCTAGGATGAAGGGCTTAGAGCAGCTGTGATTGGAGGGAATCGAAGAGCTACCAAAACACAAAATGTGTGCTTGGGTGTCTAGAGCAGCATGGGGGCTGGAGGAGACACCTGGGGATCCGAGAGAGGTTGGAAGGCACCCTGCCTCACTCCGACCCGTGACAGCGAGGGATGCTTCAGGGAGAACTCAGGGACCAGGGCAAGCAACTTAACACCACTTCTCTCAAGCTCTTCCTGAGCTGGCCCCTAGTAAACTATGGGGTATGTGTGTGCTCACGTGTAGTCATACGTGTGTAATATCTGTGGGTATACAAGCACTTGCATTTGTGTGTGTGCTGATGGATGTGTGTGATTTGTGCATGTGGTTTCTACGTTTATCCATGCATGTGTTGGATGCATATATATATATGCATGCATATATCCATCCATATATAGTGGTGATGGTGTGTGTGTTTTAGTGTATGTATACATGCACATGTATGTGAGTGTCTGGTGTCTCTTTTGGAATATCTGTGGATCCATGCATTGTGTGGGGGCACATATACATGTATGGAAGTGTCTGTGTGTGGATGCATGTAGTTGTACATGTATGCATATGAACATGTGGGTATTTGAGGGGTGGGAAATCACTGCTGTGTGTTCGGTCACATTTCTCCTCTTTCATTTATGCATTACATCCAACAAACACTTATTGAATAATTTCTACTATCCATGAATTTTGATAAGACCTATGATTAAAAGCTTGAGTAAGTCAGCCAATGCCCTGATGAATAAATAATAAGCAAATAAATAAGACTGGGGATGTCTTGCAGAGGCTTTTTCAATTATCAGCTCCTCAACCTGTCAGGGGGACGACACGAAATTCAATTACTAGGATTTTGCTCCCAAACCGGACAGGATAAAAGCGTGAAAGGACAAATTCTTGGGGTAATGCATTGAACTGCATTCATGCAACGGTGGGATCCATCAGTGTGGGTGGAAGTGACAGAAGGCCAGGGGAGCATGCAGGTGGAGAGTGACAGCTGCTGAGGACGTTGACGATGTGGAGGAAATTGTAGTGGGTAGCTGTTCCAGCTTTGACCTGGAAGTACTACCCCCACCGAGGCTACCAGTAACTGTCACACCTACGAGGCGGGCCCGAGAGACGAGCGCTTAAGACCCGAGATACGGATGTGTTGGCTCTCTTGGTTCCTGGATGCTGGACGCTGGAGGTAGACCGTCCGGATCTCGGGTCTTAAGGGCTCCTCTCTCGGCCCCACCTCAATGGTAGTAGTGCTTCCAGGTCAAACCTGGAACAGCTACCCACTACAGGAGATGGCTCAGCTAATCCCCTACAGTTGGGGGGATGCCTCAAGGTCTCTTTGTGTTGTTGGTGCTTATTTTCTTTAGAATAGAAAAAAAGGGGGGGGCAATTGATTAGAAAGCTGGTCCTTCAAAAGTCCATCAACCAAGCCCTCGCTGTTCATCCATTGCCATAAGAAGCCCTCAGTCTTGATGATAGTCATTCTCAGGGGAGATAGCTAAAAGGCAGGCCGGGGTGCTCCCGGGACACAAAGCTCTGTGGGATCCCTGCAGATGGATGAAATTCAAGCCCAGTATTTATTTAGTTGAAGAGTACTAACTCAATGAGAATTGGTGATGTGGATTAACCTACTGCCTAGTTAGCTCTGACAATAACTTTGTAGAGAGATTCCATTCTCGGTCTAGAAGCTTCACTCTATACCTGTTGAGGAAGAAAGCTATGTTCCTATAAAATCATGGCGGACTGAGTGCCAACTGGTGTACTAAACTCCTAGAGGGTTGGAAGAGGAGGAGGGCTATGTTATCACTGTAGGTCACAACTCATCTTCTCTGAGTTGAGATTCACACCTCCAGGTGGTAGGTTAGACTAGCACACACTTCACTGGTTCCGTGAAGGTTATCTGAGGTTGTTAGAATTTCTGGCGTGTGGGTACCCATCAATATTAGCTGAATCAGGATATAAAGCAAATGAATGGAGAGTCTAGTGAGAAGAAACTGAGTATCTGAATGTGGTACTTTTTAAAAGATTTACTTTATGTGCATGGATGTTTGTCTGCATGGATGTCTGCATACCACATGCATGACTGGTACCCAAGGAGCTGAGAAGAAGGTGTCAGATTCCTTGGAACCAGAGTTACAGACAGTTGTGAGCCACCCTGTGGGCACTAGAAACTGAAGCTGGGTCCCCTGCAAGAACAGCAAGTGCTCTTAACCACGGAGCCAGCTCTCCAACCCTGAACATGACACTTTTGATGGGTAAGTTGATGGGACCAACAGGAGCAAAGGATTTGCACTGTAACTTTCCGTGTTTGGCATGAGGTGTCTGAACTGGAGATGCCAGCCCCTGGGCTGCTGAGAGCATCTCAGCGGCCTTCCCTTGGGGGTCCTGAAGCTGCGGACAGATTCCACATTCTCAGAGCCCATGAATCAAAATAGAAAAACAACTTGGCCTCACATGACCATGGCCCCAAGTGGTAGTGGTGAGGTTTATTGCATTTGGTGTCTTGCCCTTGCAGGCATTTTTAATATGATGATTTGAAGATATTTATGACTAAATAAATGGTTATAAATGTCGGGGGACCATGATGTGCCCTGGCTCCCTCACAGCTCCCAGGGCTGCCTCCTTGTTATTATTAATTTAGAGGTAATCAGGTTTGCATATGCAGCTGTGCGGCATATGTTTTTCCAGAACAATCATGGCCATGGGCACCAGAACAATTAGCACCGGAAAAAAAAGAATGCCAGGAAACATTAAAAAAAAAAAAATTCCTGTGATGAACTGAGAAGGCCTCTCTTTAAATTCTTGGGTTTGTGTAGCTCTTTATTGTTAGAGAGAATGGAGCAAATCATTTCTGAGCACCTACCATGTGTTGGTTGCTTTGTTTAAATAGTATCGCACTTATATATATTATGTTTCTCTCTCCCTCTCTTTTAATGCTGCTGATTGTATTAGTCTAGTGACAGGCTGAGGCTGGAATTCTTCATAGTAGGAGACAATGATAATGACGTTGGATCGTAAGACACATACGGCGCATGCGTGGAATGTTACTTAAGGGAAAAAGACACATATGGCTAGCTGGATGTTGCTCCGTTTCCCTCATTTCTGTGAGAACAGTCTGGAATATCATGTATTATCTGATTTCTTTTGCAAACACCCTGAGCTGTCTTTACCTTTTGTAGGACCTTACAGAATTTAGTAGGCTACAGACTTCTTTGAAGTTGATGTAAGTCAAGGGACAGTCTGCAGCTGAGAAATCTGGAGCTTGCATCGGCGAAGCCCTGAAAGTGGGGGAGGTTCTTTGGATGGCTCATGTCTCTGTTTCCTTCTCCCTTCGATACCATCCCACCATTTTCTTGCACTAAATATGGATATCAATTTTAAAATTTTACTTGACAGCCAGGTATGGCGCTGTATATATGGAGGATGCACTTGGAGGGTGGAGGCAGGAGGATCAAGAATTCAAGGTCATCCTTGGCTGCCTAATAAATTTGGGACAGTGCCGGGCAGTGGTGGCGCACGCCTTTAATCCCAGCACTCAGGAGGCAGAGCCAGGCGGATCTCTGTGAGTTCGAGGCCAGCCTGGTCTACAGAGTGAGATCCAGGACAGGCACCAAAACTACACAGAGAAACCCTGTCTCAAAAAACAAAATAAATAAATAAATAAATAAATAAATAAATAAATAAATAAATAAATAAAAATAAATTTGGGACAGTTTGAGCTACATGAGACTCTCTGTCTTAAGAAGAAGAACAACAACATAACCTCGACATTTTTACCGAAAGCTTTACCGAGCTAGACTGTGAGCTGGGTTTCTGTCACAAGTGACCAAACTCATTTTGTAGAGCTCCCCCCCTCCCCCATTGCTTATTAGCGTGTCCCCTTGCTTTCTGGACAGTAGGGAACACGCCCACGTGCTAACAGATGGTCTGCCTGAGGGGTTGGCAGACAGCAGTCCAGGCTCAATCCTGCCCACAACCTGCCCATCCGTTTTCTCATCTATGGCTATTTCTACACTATAGCGGCAGAACCAGTCAGGACTAGCTACCTAGTGTGACCTATGCAGGTCTGCAGACTCAAAGTTTCATGCTTGGTGTTATGATCTCCTGTGTTAAATATCTTTAATAATTTTGGATAAGGAGTCCCACCTTTGTGTGTGTGTGTGTGTGTGTGTTGTTCCTTAAATTATATAACATTTCTTGATGACAGAAACTGCAGAGCCTAAAATAATTACATATTGGGTCTTTACCAGAAGTGGCCCAGTTCCTGACTGCTATGACCTTCTATTTTCTTGTGTTTGGAGTTACACTCAGTTCTCCATAGCCGCGTCTATTGATTCAAGTAGTTGTGGCTTGAAAAATTTGGAAAATTTGCCTGTATTCACCATGTACACATTTTTCTTGCCATGGTTCCTAAACAATACAATACAACCCAAATGACGTTTACACTAGTTTGTAAAGCTTAAGGAATACAGAGTTGATTTCAAGTATATTGAGGTTATGGGTATTCTGTTTGTTTGTTTGTTTTTTGTTTTTTGAGACAGGGTTTCTCTGTAGCTTTGGAGCCTGTCCTGGAACTCACTTTGTAGACCAGGTTGGCCTCGAACTCACAGAGATCCGCCTGGCTCTGCTTCCCGAGTGCTGGGATTAAAGGCGTGTGCCACCACCTCCCGTCGAGATTATGGGTATTCTATGTGCAAATATTATGTACTCTTATATAAGGAAATGGAGTGCTTGTGGTAAACCTCACACCAGATCCTCACAGACGACTGAGACCCGATTACATTTAATTAACATGCTGAGTGAGCCAGGGGATATGTTCAAAATATAAATACTTGAACCCGAATGCAGAGATTCTGGGTTGCTGGAGGTCTAATGTAACACAAATATCTTCTTCTTAAAAAGCCTAACATTATGCCAGGCATGGTGACTAAGGCCTTTAATCCCAGCACTCTGGAGGCAGAGGCAGGCAGATCTCTGAGTTCGAGGCCAGCCTAGTCTACAGAGTGAGTTCCAGGACAGCCAGGGCTACACAGAGAAACCCAGTCTAAAACAAAACAAAACCCCCTCAAAAACCAGAATTGAAAACAAAAACAAAAACAAAATGTTGGTCCTGACATGACTGCTCCTTTGGCCACACCTGCACACCTGGCCTCTATTATCTCATATTTACACCATTTCATTAGAGTCTGCCTGGTTTCCTCCACACTAACCCTTCCCTTCTCCAGCCCATTTTTTAAATTGATGGCCAGGTTAATCACCTCCAAACACTGCTTTTGAATTCTTAATCCCCGGCTCAAGATCTTTTTAATAATTACCCGATTCCCACAGACTAGAGCCCCAACTTGTCTGTCTGACATTGCCAGGCCACCCACGCTGGCTGCCACGAAATCCCAGTCTAAATGCTTTCTTGTCCTGCTCCAGTGCAAAGGCAGCAAATGGCAGAGTCACAGGCAAACTTGTTTCCTCACGCGAGGGTTGCGGCTCACTAGCTGGGTTGCCGTTTGTGAAGTTAGACTCTTCATCTTTAAAATGGAGCGGATTGCTGGATGGTGGTGGCGGCAGCAGCGGCGGCTCACACCTTTAATCCCAGCACTTGGAAGGCGGAGGCAGGCAGATCTCTGAGTTCGAGACCAGCCTGGGCCAAACAGAGAAACCCTGCCTCAAACAAAACAAAACAAAACAAAACCCTGATATAACACAGAGAAGGGCATACCTCTGCTGTGTGTCTCTCCTAACATATGCTAGTTCTAGCCACAGGGAAACAGGCAAAACCGAACTGGGGAAATATCTGAGAAAATAACTTTGCAGTATTATGTAAGTGTCAAGGTCAGAAAAAGCAGGGGACACTGAGGGACACACAGGAGAGGACTAAGGAGTTACGGCAAATGCAGTGTGAGATCCTGGGTTGGACGGAAGTACATCATTAGAAAACTGAAATCTGGAAGGCCTGCTGTGTAGTTAGCGAGGATGCGTCGATTTTAAGTTCTCATCTTTGATGAGTGTACCATCGTGTGTACCTTAGGGGAAGCAAGGTGAGGGATATAAGGATATTAGTATTTTTGGTGACGTGCATAAGTCTAAAATTAGTTCAAAAGAAAAGGTTCAATTGAAATAATTATGTCTACATTATGAGAGAAATGATAAAGTAATAGCTAGAATCCTGAGGACATTTACTGGGTACTAGATTCAGGGAGTTTGATTTCATGCAGTTATTGTAGCAAGATTGATGACGTAGGTGAATATATAGGTGATGAATAGGTAATGCTTCCTCACATACAGCATGTCACACTTAGTAAGAGTCCACCAATTCCAACCAACTTGAATTTTTATTATAATGCCTTGACCTATTTTCTGTCGCTATAATGGAATGCCCGAAGCCCCGAGACTGTTGCTCAGTGATAAGAGCATGCTTGGCAAATGGCTTCTGGAAGACTCTAGCCTATCAAGCCGTAGCACACTTGCTCGTAAACACTTCTAGTTCCTGGGCGTCTCTGGGAGGACTCTTGGGCCCCCTTTGCCTTCTTGCCCTTCAGGAAATTCCTTTTGTCTGTGCTGTTCTCGTTCACGGTTAGTTCCGTGCAACTGACTATCCTTCATTTTATCTGTCTTGCCATCCCAGCTAGGAACAAGCTCCTTGAAGCTGAGAATAAGATTTCACAGACGTTTGGATGTCTTGGTGCAAAGCACCGAGACTTGGGCTATGACCCACTTCTTGTACGTGACCTCACACATCCCACAGGACTCGTGGAAATAATCTTGGCTAACTTACCATTCCCTTCACCAAGAACTCCTCAGGTGCCTCCTTGTCCTTGAGAACTTCAAGGGTAATTTACGTTCATTGTGCTTGGGACTGGTTCTCTGCCCTTACCAGAGGTGGAGACGTTCATCTCTGGTGTGTGAGGAAATATTAGCAGCTGGCTTCATGGATGATTTCCTGGAAAAGCACAAATTGCTGCGATCTGGCTCAGAGTGAAATTCAGCAAATTATAATATTTCGGTTAAAAACTTTACAATGTAAGTATCACAAGGAAACTCATTGTTTTGTAGAATTTAGAAGAAGCAAACGCGTATACTTGGATAGAAAAGAAGAAAAAGCAATTCAAAACAAGAAAATTACCATCCTGCTTTCAAAAGCACGCAGTTCAGGAGTATTAAATATAATTACATTGTTGTGAAAGAGATCACAGATATACATTTGTTTTTTAACCTCAAAAAAACAATTTAGGAACGGTGAGATGGCTCAGCCATCAAGCCTGATGATCTGGGTTCGAACCCTGAAACCCACATGCGCCATACCTCCCCCACCAATACCACGTAAGAGGGCAAAGAATAAAACACTCAACAGCACGTCGATGAAATGCTTAAACTGACATTGACCTACGAAGGTTTACAGACATCCAGGAAACCATCTAACACTATGCTGGCATGATAATCAGTTGAACCGGCCTTGCTTATCAAGCAGGCACTGCAGTCGTTAACCAGCCGGCGTCTTATAAGAGACTTAGAAAAATTGCTTGGTACCAGTGCAATGCTCGGGTCTTGGCTGTGGTACTTCTGTAACTGCGGACACCTTTGTCCTCGCCCCCTGTGGGTGGAATTCCTTCTACTTCCCACGATGGGCTTCTCATTAGATGAGGGCAAACATGCTTCCATGAGCTGTGTACGGTCCCCATCCGGACACCCAGTGCTGATGTTACATCCTCTCGGGCATTTCCTGTTTTCCCCTGGTTTGACTTGTACAGAAAGGAGGCTCAGAAAAGGACTTGTTCCTCCCTGAAGACCAACCCTCCCCACAGACTTGCTGGTGGCACCGTCAACCCTTCTCCCTCCGCAGGTTTCTTGTTTGGTGATTTCAAGACAGCTGCAATCTGCTTAGCCACTTCAAAGCTGCAGCAGAACGAAGGGAGAAAAGAACACAAGGCGTCCGGACCTGTGCCCTGGCTTCATCACCAAGAATGTCACAGAGACTGGACACTGGGCTGAGTGAGTCCCGTCTTGACGGAAGTGTGAAACTCAAGTATGATTTATTTGAACCGAGGAAGCGAGAGATTGTTGCTTAATGTTTTATTGTGCAGCCATCATGCCAGCCACTATGACCTTTAAGCCATCAAACAGTTAGACAGATATTTTATTTTATGTGCATGGGTGTTTTTTCCCCCTGCGTATACATGTGTGTGTCACATGCATGCTTGGTTGCTGCAGAGGCCTGAAGAGGGTGTCAGGAACCAGAGTTACAGATGGCTATGAACATCCATATAGGTGCTGGGAATTCAACCTGGGTCCTCTTGAAGAGCAGCCAGTGCTCTGAACTTCTGAGCCACCTCTCTGGGTATTTTCTCTGGACCATCAAATGACCATTGTGTTATACCACAACTAAGAATAAAAAACCCACACTATCTGGAACCTTCTATGAAGTTTACACTGTAGCTGGGACCACACCATGCAAACACACAAAATAAGGGAATAATAGTATGGGCTAGAATTACAAGCTGCATGCTGTGACATAGACTTCATGAAAGAGGTGAGTTGGAGAAGAGGTGACGAGAAACAGAAGTGCTGAAAGTCTTCTATGTGGCTTTAGTGTGGCATTTCTCAACCTGTGGGTCGCGACCCCTTCAGACCCTTCTGTAGAGGTCACCTAAGACTATCGGAAAATGCGGATATTTACATTATGGTTCACAACAGTAGCAACATTACAGTTGCAAAGTAGCAACAAAACTAATTTTACGGTTGGGGTGGGGGGTTGTCACCACACGAGGAACTGTGTTAGAGGGTCGCAGCATTGGGAAGGTTGAGAACGACTGCTTTAGTGTTCTGCTACACGTGGCTCCTGAAGTTCACCCTGAGGACCAACTGTGATTTAATTAGCATCCTGCTCCTCCTGCACCGAAGCTGAGCCGGACACAGGCGGCGTGGTGAGTATTTATAATTGCATTCAATGAACTGTGGGCAGATGCGAGATTGATCAGCGTGACAGATAGCTGGGGGAGGGAAAGGGAATTCTCTTCAGCGTTTAAAAAGGCCCATTCATGAGTGCTCCATGGCAAGCTGCTGTGGAAACTTCTGAACTTTTTTTTTTGTTTGTTTTAATAAATGATGGGAATTCTGTCTGACTCCTAGGGAGATGGGAAGTGGGGGTTATTGAGAAGAAACTTCAAAGGGCAAGTGAGTTCCTCTTTTTGATAATTTGCCTCAAAGTTGCTTTCTTAAAATAAAGGAGGAAGGAAGGAAGGAAGGAAGAAAAGAGAGAGAGAGAGAGAGAGAGAGAGAGAGAGAGAGAGAGAGAGAGAGAGAAAGAAAGAGAAAGAAAGAAAGAAAGAAAGGAAGAAAGAAAGAAAGGAAGAAAGAAAGGGGAAGGGAAAGGAAAGGAAGGAAGGAAGAAAGGGGAACAAAGAGGAAGAAAGAGGAAGAAAGGAAGAAACGGAGACCAATGAAAAGCATGCAAGACTTTTGAAGCTCACAGGCCCTATATTCCTTCAACCCAAAGCCTAAAGTTCTGAGGCAAGTTCAGAATTCATGGCCAGGTTTTGCTTTTACCATCTCTTGGTAACATATGAATGAAATTAGGACTTGTTAAAAACAGTAGAGTAGCAGCGAATCAGAGCCCATGTTTTAATTTCTTTGTCTTTCTGTGATCTAAAAACGTATGCATGTGTTAGGATAAGTGTAACATAGTTCGGTCACCCTGACAAAAGCATGCCAAGTCCTTTAAAAATGAAACACAGAGTTACTATATGATCCAACAGTTCCTTAGAACTGAAATCAGGGACTGGAATGGATGTTCATACACCAGCGTTCTCAGTAATCATATTCACAACAGGCAAAAGGTAAGAGCCACTCAACTGTGGCAGATGAATGAATATACAGAATGGTATTCGTATGGATTGGGATATTATTTAGGCTTAAGAAATGAAATTCTGACATCTGCTACAATATGGATAAACCCCAAAGACACATGAAGTGAAATCAGCCAGACAAAAGGGCAAACATGGTATGAATCCTTTTATGTGAGCTCCCCAGGGCACTCAAATCCACAGCTCAGCAGTAGGAATGTGGGCCAGGAGCTGGGAGGAGTGTGGAGTAACTGTTCAATGGGTTCACATGTTAGTTTGTAAGGGTGGAAAATTCTTGGAAATAGAGGGTGGTGACAATTTTATAGCAATGCAATTATGTGTAAGGCCACTGGATTACATGTTCAGAAATTCCCCAAATATGTATCTAATCACAATAAAAACCCAGACCTATTAAAAAATATGCTGGTGAAGTTGTCTCTTGGAGTAAAAAGCTTCCTTGCTTACAAAGCATAGTTGAAAAGAGAAAGTTTCTTCTAATTTAGTCAAGCTTCCATCGGTAATTCTAGCAAATGGTATTTCAGTGTCCAGTGAAGCAGAGGTTACTGTGGTGGCGGAGAAAGGAACACTAGGAGTCATAGCATGGGCAAGTGCTCAGAGTAAACGTACAACACTTTCGGGTGTATCTGTTTATGGATTCACGGATGTTTGAAGGATTCTAGGTGGACAGAAAACAATGGGTAAAGGCATTCAGGCAGGGGTAAGTGTGCCCTGGTGGTGGGGTGACTGGAGGGGGTTAGGGGATGGCGGGGTGATTGGAAGGGGTAAGAGTGGTTGAGGAAGCCCTGCAGGGTGGGGATGGTAGAGGACAAGTAGTGAGATAAATGGCGCATTGGGTGAGGTCAGACTGTGTGGAGGGAGTTTGGACTTAAGGATCAGGAATCCACAAGAATTCTTATCTGCATTGGAGATCTCAAAGCAGAAGTTTTTTGGTTCTCGCTGGGTGGTGGTGGCGCATGCCTTTAATCCCAGCACTCGGGAGGCAGAGCCAGGTGAATCTCTGTGAGTTTGAGGCCAGTCTGGTCTACAGAGTGAGTTCCAGGACAGGCACCAAAACTACACAGAGGAAACCCCGTCTCAAAACACAACAACAACAACAAAAAGTTTTTGGTTCTCTGCTTTTCTTCTTTTCCTAATGTCAATTGCCTTCTTCAGGGAAGAGAAGTCCTCTTAAGTTCTTCATGTCATCTTATCAGAGGTCTGCTATGTGCAGAATTTCTTTAAAATGCCAAGCATACAGCGTAGAGAACGGAGTCATTGCACAGAAGGAAACTCTGTGTTTGCGCAGCACACAACGGCTCCACTCCAGTGAGTCTGGTGAATGACAAAACTGATAACTGGGCCCTTGAAATCCATTCTGCAGTGACCTCGACCCCATTTCTGGTTACTTGATTTGCTTTCTTGGAAGCTGGGGTGAGGGTCACGATGTACTGCCTCGTGGCATACATCATTATGTCTCCTTCCTCACTTACCTCCGCTGACCTGACTCGCTCGCTGGAGAGCACGGAGATTTCTGTTTGATTTGGAGAAAGCAGTGTATTTACCAATGGCTGAAGGTGATTAAGAAATAATGTCACGTCAAAGAGTATACGGAGAGGGGCTGAGATAAAGATTGCCTGGATTGCCTCTTGATATTGTGGGAAGTTGACTTAGGTTCAATATGAACATGTTGTATTGGATAGGCTGTTGAAAGAAAAATTCCAACTCAAGTGTTGCTATTGTTGTAAAAATCAGTGTCTCCAATGGCGTCCTTTGCATCACTTAAGAGACGACCACTACTGTTAGGATCTTGTATGATGATGGGATCATGCATCCCAAGACCACAAGAAGGTCTGAGGCTTCTTTTGGATATGTGTGAGGCAGGGATTGTATTTTTCAAATACCGCAATTAACAAAGGTAGAGTGACTCGTGTGAGCATGGCCAACAAAGCTCACCCACCGACAAAGATGAAGCATTTCTACAGGGGTGGGTATATGTTGGATCCCCTGCCATTCACCTCCAGGGCGTCCTGAGAGGGCAGCGGCATCAGATTCTTTTTGGCTCATGATAAGCATTCGTGAATTATGATGGTGCAGAAAAAAGGTCACGCTATTGTTTCCTTTTTTTTCCAGCTAAGCCACAAAAACAAACGTGAACGGGATCGAGAGTCCTCAGAGTGTGTCGTTTGTTACGAAGCCCGGGCTCTGTGTGGCACAGCTGGAAAATTTTTGCTAAAAAAGTCAAAAGGAAGCCTTTGGGACGAGGCTCACTTGAGCGTCCAGACATTGTTGGCACTGTCCACGATGGGAGTGCCACTCCATGTGTGACTGTCGAGAACGTGGAATTGAAAAGGGCCATGATTTTGAGGGTTTAGTTCCTCATAGTGGTACATGCCTGTAGTCCCAGCACACAGGCGGCAGAGGCAGGACGAACTTGAGCTTGAGGCTGGCCAGCCTAAGCCACATAGTGAAATCCCATCTCAGCAGATCGAAACGAAACAAAACAGAATGGCCAGTGGGGCGGCTCTGCAGGTAAAAAGGATTTGCCATAAATGCCTGACAACCCGAGTTCAATCCTGGGAACCATGGCAGATGGAGACAGTGGACTCCTGAAAGTTGTCCACTGACCTTCACAGGCATGCTGTGGAATGCCCTCGCTTATGTGAGCAAGCACACACCCACACCCACACACCCACACTCATACACTCATACACCCATCCACCCATCCACCCACCCACACCCATCCACCCACACACCCACACCCCACCCCACCCACACTCATACACCCATCCACCTACCCACCCACCCACACCCATACACCCATCCACCCATACCCATATACCCATCCACCCACACCCATACACCCATCCACCCACCTCCACACACCACCTCCCATACACCCCGAATTTTAAAATAAGAAATAGAAATTAGTCCCTTTAACTCCTAAATTACTATCCTTGACATGAATTGTTTTATCTTACAGTGGTTTTGAAAAATGTCCAAAGCAATTATCCTTCATATAATTTCTTTGGCATTTGTTTAATTATTTTAGTTCAGCATTGCTGTCATAGCGATAACTTTCTATTGTTTGGATAAAAATTAGATCAAATAATTAAATCCCCCTCCAAGCATTTGGTGGGGTGGGGGGGGGGGTAGGGGAGTCAAAGAAAGCTGATTTGAATACGGAGAATAAATAATAATTAAACTGTAAATGTTGATTTGTTTTTCCCTTTGAAGTCTACTGGTGTGTTTGGTGTGAATAAAGCTCACATTGTCACTTATTATTTCTGTCACAGAGATGGTGCATGAGAATCACTACAGCGTTGCGTCAAACTGGGGAGTTTCCCAGGGCAGCTGAACTGAAGCTTTCTTTGTTTACACTAAAGCTGGATTATTTTTTCCCTTCAACAGTACACATTGGTTCTAGATAAAAATCTGAGAGGCTTTTTTTTTTTTTTTTTCCCTCCTCCTTCAAATTCATCTACTTCACTGTATTCTGGAGAGGAGATCTATCCTCAAACCTAGAAATAGAAAGGGACTTGCTTATTTCACTCTATATTCTCCGTTTTGTTCTTTGGTTTTTTTAGACTTAGAAATAACAGTTTCAGTCCAGGCTGCTCATTAGACTCATCTGGGGAGCTTTAAAGGAAATCCAGGTGTCTGGGATACACCCCCACCCAACGAATTGTATTGGAAGCTGAGCTACAGGATCAGAGCTCATCACTGCTCTGGTGATGATGCCAGGGCAAGGCTGAGGCCGCGAATCGCTGCTGTGTTAGCCTGCCAGTTTTCCCCAGGGGCACTCACACACTCTGGCTTATGGTGTGTGGATGATTTAAGCGTCTAAACAACATTTCCCCCATATGACCGGAGATGAGGCCTGGAGTTTCTCATTCTGAACACTCTCCTTGTGTTCGGATATAAACACCTAAGAGAAACGCACATTTTCCTTATGCTTTGATAGATATACCAGTGACCATAATTCGTCAGTTCGGTTAGTTAATTGAGTTTGCTTCATCCAGGATGTGGTGCAGGGAGTTTGTCTCTTAAAACCATGTACACCCAATAGACACATGTGTACACATATGACGTCATGGTATTATCCTTTACAGATCCATTTTGCAGGCTGTTCATCACAATAAAGAGGATGTTTGGAGCTAGGTGGATATCCTACAGACTTTGCTTAGTTATTTTGGGTTGAGCATTACTGTCTTCACAAATATAATTATTATCATGGGACCCAAATTTTTCCATTGTGAAAACTAGCTGTTGCCCTTGGATCTGAGTCTATGAAATGCAAGGCCTTCACACAGATTCATGCAGTGAAAGTATTTTGTATATAAAAATGCGTTAAATAAGTTAATATCATGCCTTTTATGAAGTTTGAGGTTTAAAATTGGTATCAAATGAGACAATTCTTATTGTCAGTAACCAAAAATGATGACTGATCTGGAGTTACTCTGTTTTTTTGTTTTGTTTTGTTTGTTTTAGTTTCTCAAGACAGGGTTTCTCTGTGTACCCACTGTGGCTGTCCTGGAACTTGCTTTGTAGCCCAGAACGGCCTCGAACTCATGGAGGAGCTACTCTGCTTTGAAGTAATTGCAAAATGGTTAGAGAATACAGATTAAAATCACAGAAGAGAATCAGAAAAATTTGTTATTAGAGATTTAACCAAAAGCTCTAGGAGGCTGGTTCGTCCATTTATTCATTCATTCAACAAAGATTCGTTGATGGTTTGCTATTATCACATAATGCTCTAGGTTGCTGGTTTACAGCAACATCCAAAGCAGATGGACAGAAACCCAAATCCAGCCCTTGTGGGGTTTATTTCTACCCCTTGGCTGGCTGAATTCCAGAACATGTAGATAATTTCTGCTTGGAGAAACATGTTTGGAGAGAGGAGGAATCTGATTTTGGTCTTCCACTAAGAAGGTGATGTTTGAGCACATGATTTAAGCAGATAAGAAAGTGTAGATCACATGAATGTAAGAAGGGTATTCCACACAGCAGAAACAGGTCTAATGCCAAAGGGCCAGAGGTGGGGGGAGGCTGGGGCTTGCCAGATAAAATACAGTAAGCCCAGGTAAAGAGGAATGTCCCATAAACAATACAGAATTTTTTTCTTGTTTTATTTATTTATTTTCAAGACAGGATCTCTCTCTGTAGCTCTGGCTGTCCTGGAACTTACTATGTAGACCAGGCTGGCCTCGAACTCACTTAGATCCACCTCTGCTTCTCAAGTGTTGGGATTAAAGGCATTCATCACTACTCTGGCCCAGAATGGTTAGCATAAGCATCATGTAATGTTTAGAATATGTTTATACTAAAAATTTACAGAGTGTCTTGTCTTCTCATCCCCTCAGCCTGGCAAAGTTTGATAGTTCTAGTAGAGTTAGGGGATTGAAAGGAAGCCAATGGCTGGGCCGGATGCAGGAGGCAGGAAAGAGAAAGATGAGGCCTGAGAGGTCCAGAGTGGCGGAGTGAACTTGGAGGGCCTATTAGACCATCATCGTAAGAACTTGAGGGCTGGTGAGATGGCTCAGTGGCTAAAGATGCTTTCCCCCATGCCCGATGATCTCATTTCGATCCCTGCAACTCATGTGATGGAAGGAAGGAACTAATTCTGGCCCGTTTTCTTCTGACCTCTACATGTGAGCTGGAGCATGAGCACAAACACACAAAAGAAGTTCTTTTTAGCTTAAGTCAAAGAAAAACTTTAACTTTCCCCTTAGGTGACATCCCTGGAGAGTTTGAGCTGACATGTTCTTGAAGTTGGGAAGCAACATTAAGTCTGTGTTGTATGGAGGATAACATGAGAAGAAGCAAGAAGACCAGGTAGGGGGCTATCACAATACCAAGCGAGAGATGGTGAGGCGCTAAGATGAGGTGGTCTAGTTATTTTCTAAACGAACACCAGTAGCATGTTCTGGTGGGCTGGGTGTGTGCCGTAGGCAGAGTTGAGTTTGGAAAAGGATGGAATTGCCAGTCAGTGGGGTTTTTTTGTGTGTGTGTGTGTGTGTGTTTTGGTTTTTGTTTGTTTATTTGGTGGTAGTGGAAGATATCAGAAGAATACATGCTCACATTTGACATAAGTCAGAGATATTTAATAGCTAAGTGGAAACATCAAGTTGGAAATTCATCGTTTGTTTGTTTGATTGTTTGTTTTTCTATGTAGAAAAGCTAGGAATTGCACCACTGTATCCATGTCAAAAAGAAAAAGAAAGTTAGGATGAGGGATGGGAGGTATGGCCGTTAGGAAGAAAGTAAAGTTCTTTACCCAGCACTGGAAGACTGAGGCCATCTTAGGAGACCGTGAGGGGCAGCTGTTGGCACTTGTTCATCTCTTGGGTCTCTGAAGGCAGACAGGGTCTCCAGAGCTCTCAGTATGTGGAAGAGCTGATCTGGATGCTAACTCTCCAGGCTCTCAGGTGTCAAGGACTGGCTGAGTCACTCCATGCCGCCCCTGCCAGCTCCCTTCCCCGACTCTCGGGTGGTGGGGCAAGGTTAAATTGTACTTGCTGCGTCGTCTCCTCATAAAGCGAGAGCGTGTGGGAGTTACATTTGCTACAGATTACCTCAGAGGAAAAGAAAGTCTTCCCATGGAGAAGCGAAATAAATCCTTATTGTGTTACTGTGCACCATTGCCACCCTTGGCTCAGCGTTGTGATGTCAGAGAGGCTGGTCCTGCCTGAGGCTGCTCCACACATCCTCTGGGGCCAGGGGCCCTTCCTTTCCTCAGGATCTGAACAGACTCTCGGTTCTTCCATTCAGAGCTCAGCGGGCAGGATGTTAGCAATGCTTCTCTGCCGCCCACTAAAACCCGGCTTCTCCTCAGGGCACTTTCGAATTTCCCCACAGCTTCCTTCTTCATTTCCTGGCAGCGTCTGTGTCCTCTCCTCCTGTCGCTCCTTGGTCTTCTCTTGCTGGGTTGTTTGCCTTACCGCCCCACCCCTGTGATTTCTTATGAATTGTTCTGTGGGGAAATTTGTTTTGCATTTGAGTCTGACTCTTATTGATAAGGCTCAGAAGGGGTGGTTGCTCAACGCTCACTAAGTTCCTGGTGGGTTTTCAGTTTCATTCAGGAAGCAGTTGTGTACGTTCTTAATAGAGAAACTTCGTTTAGACACGTTGTGGTGCCTTTCTGTGTTGTCTGTGACCTCCGGTGGAGTGAGATACATAACGGTCGCCATTAGTGTTTGTGTCAAGATTATCAAACGTTCCTCTGGACTTCCCCATTGGTGCTGGTTTGCAAAGCGATCACTTGATCCAGCCATCTGGATGCAGGAGGCCTAGAGGGTTCAAATCATTTGGTTCCAGTTTTGTAGTAACTCTGGGTCAGACAGTAACCTTTTCTTTATGCCTGTCACAATGGTTTTACCTTGACATGCTGCCCCATGAGTGTCCAGTGAAGGGCCGGCTCTGCTCTTCATTCCCAGATATCCCAGGTATTTTTCCTTTTCTGGAGTGTGGGGAATGGGATACGGGTGAACTTCCTTGCGAAGATGTGCCCCGTGCTGATCACTGTGCTGTACCCCAGCCCCGGCTGCTCCGAGGTGAACATAATGACATTCTGAATCAAAACACCTACTGTACTGCATAGCACCCCACTATGGGGAGCATGTGCTTATTAAACCCAGACTGTCGAATGCTTCGGGATTTCTAGATGGCAATCGACACAATCCTAATGCTTTTAGAGGCTGCTGCCAACACTGTTCATTGGTTGTTCAAGTTACAATGCCGGTGGAAGGCGGGATCTTGTCTTGACTGCTGTTCACAACAGAAGGTCAGAAGATACATTCTAAGTGAGAACCGGAGCTAAACTGGCCCCTTTCAATGTGTGCTTGATGAGGTGTTTTGGATGGAGCTTTTATTGGTCAAGCTTGAAAGGTCAATCTGTACTCAGAGGTCACATTTCCCATACTGGGGAACAAGGACATAGGCTAGAAGCTGCTAGAAGGTTTGCTGCTGTCTTTCTTCCTTTTTTACCTCTTATACAAAAGAAAGAAATTAAAAAAAAAATGTATAGATGACATGGTGTTAATTGTACTGGCCAAGAATAAGAGCACAGCCACAGTTTAAAGCCAAATTTGAAGCAAGCTTTAATTAAATAATGGCCAGATAGATGGGCTCTGGTCAGGTCCATACCGGGGTTTCCAGGAAATGGCCCTGAGTCACGTTTTTACAGGGACTTAAGAAGGCCAAACTCACAATTCACATTTCCCATCAGGTCCAAGGAGGGGCAAGCATACATCCTGACGTATTTCCTGCCCACGTACCTCCCGCCCACATGTGATCAAGCACATCCGGGGCAGATGGGTCAAACAAGCTTGTTTAGGGGAGTGAAAACATGAGGCTTGTTATCTCCCATGAACAGTAGCCTCCAGCATTTCAGGAACTCTCTGTCCTTGGGCAAGGGGCTTGCAGATCAGAGGCATATTTTTTTTTCTTTTTCTTTTTTTTTTTCAGAGCTGAGGACTGAACCCAGGGCCTTGCGCTTGCTAGGCAAGCGCTCTACCACTGAGCTAGATCCCCAGCCCCCAGAGGCATTTTTGTTTCATGGATCTCTTAGGCATAGTCGTTAAAACTTAAAATGTAACTCTGGCTCTCGCGATAGAAACAAGACTTTTATTTTTCCCATCTATACTCCGCTATGGTTATTATGTGCTCAGAAACAAGGAAAAGGGACAGAAATGGAGGTCACAACAAATATACAAACCCATTGCTACCACGTCTACTTCCAGTCCCGGGAACTGAAGGTGAATAGCCCTGGGCTTGAACTCTGGTTTCTTCACTAATTGGATTGATTTGGGGCAAGTTATGTAAGCTAACTCATGATTGCCCATCTATTAGGAGGGAATATAAATAGTATTTATCTAGTATGATTACCATGAAATTAGAAAGACAGATGCTTGTAAAAACAAAAACAAAAACCAGCAGAAAACCTGGTGTCTGATAAGTGTTGAGTAAGGTGATGATAGTTACTTAAAATTTTTTTCTTTTCTGAGCCAGGGTTTCATGTACTCCAGTTTGTTTTGAACTTGATATGTAGTGGAGCGTGACCTTGAACTTCTAAACCTCCTGCCTCTACCTCCTGAGTACTTGGATTGCAGGTATGTGCCACCATGCCCAGTTTATAGAGTGCTGGCGGTGGAACCCAGGGCTTTGGTGCATATTAGCAAGCACCCCAGCCTCTAAAAATGGCTATCACTGCAAAGAGAGACTATTTCATTATTAGAAAAATATTTATAGAAATGGGGTGGAGGGTCATAGAGGGTAGAAGGGGTTACTGGTCTTCTTGAATACCCACTGTATGTAAGTCTCTGAATTGTGAGTCAAGAACTGAGGCAAGATAGAAAGACAGGGTAATTTTATCAGGTCAATGGGAGGGAAAGGAGCCCCTCACCTTGAAGTCAACACAGAAATAATATTTGCTTCGTACACAGATATTTTAAAGTAACAATAAACAGGACTTAAAGCTTGAATGTATATAACCTTGGGTAGAGCCTCATTTCTTTCCCTGGACATTTCCTGGGAATCTTAAACAAAACCTTAACTTTGTTTATAGTAAATACAGTCTGCCTTCCTGCATTCCTATGATCTAGACCAGGGGTTCTCAACATGCAGGTTGTGACCCCTTTGGGTAGGGTGAGGGTCAAAAGACTCTTTCACAGGGGTTGCTTATCAGCTCTCCTGCATATCAGATATTTATTTACATTACAATTCATAACAGCAGCAAAATTAGTTATGAAGTAGCAATGAAGTAATTGTATGGTTGGGAATCACCACAACATGAGGAACTGTATTAACGGAAATGTTGCTATTAAATGTTATTGAAGCATTAGGAATGTTGAGAACCACTGCTCTAGACTTTTACTTTATCAGTTGTCATCCCGACAGGTGCCCCTCAGGAACCACAAGTGAGTGACCTCCCTTAGGGTTTCTCAGCAACTCTTTAGAGATACTAACTTCAACCATCCCCCAGATCCTATACATGAACATTATAAAGAAAATAAAATACAACTCCCTCTCTGAGAAGCTATATGTCTTTTCTTCTGAGTGTCCCCTCTCTTAAAGTCTGTATTAAAGTAGTCAGGCGATGGTGAAGCATGCCTTTAATTCCAGCACTCAGGAGGGAGAGGCAGGCAGCTCTCAGTTGAATTCGAGGCCAGCCTGGTCTACAGAGCAACTTCCAGGGCAGCCAAGGCTACGCAGAGAAACCCTGTCTCAAAAAACAGACAACAGTAGCAAAACAAAACCCCAAATAAAATGTAAAATATCTTCATTAAACCTCAATCCTGCTTCATATTGGCCTGTTCTAGGGTTCTTTTCTGCATCAAAGTCATGAACCTTGGTTTGCCTGAGTTGAGATCTCTGAGAGAGTCAAGGGACTCCAGATGCTGCTAAGGGGGTCATTGTGAAGCTGCCTCTCTGTTGCTGGCTGACAAGAGCCTACTGTAATTCTGTACTGGGACAGGAGGCTGAAGAACTTCCATTCCCAGCGATAAACGCTGAGGGTGAAGACCGATGAACACCACCTGCCTCACTGGAAATGACGACCTCTGCTCTCTACCTTAAGCCAGTAGACTGCTGTTGGAGGAGCAAAAAGAAGAAATATGGAAGTATCCAGAGAGGGAAGTAGGGATGGAAGAGAGAATGCATCTAAGGTCAGATCCAGGCTTCCTTTTTGAGAAACGGCCAGAGCATCATCTAACATCAGTGCCCTTGTACCGGGCACAGAAGAGGGCTGCGAACCATGAACTGAGCTGTGGGGGCGTGTGAGCACCAGACTCCCACTCTTGTAACCGTGTCCTTAGTCCTGGTGAAGCAACGAAGACAAAGGTCTGTGTGCTGCTTCCTGAAGGATGGTGTCTTCTTTTATTAACAGGGACTTTAGGAAGCTGAGCTGCTATTTGTAGACTAGATGAGGAGAGAAGTGGCATTCACGACCTACCTCTGGGAAGTACTTCTGAACTCTAACTCAGCTAACCATTGTCCAAGTTGCGGTGTGAAGCAGAGGAGTTGAGCGCTCTCACCTCCACAGGGACTGAAATGGACTCGAGCAGGCGAGTGAGGGGCATACAAACTGTGAAGTAACGATTTATAGATTGTCCTTTTGGTCTTCACTCTTGTGTATACTCTCGGCTCGGTCTGTGCTTTTTGGACGAACCGTATTTAGCTTTCCTAATACCATCTGGAAGACATTCATTCTGCTTTTGTTTAGGGCTCCAATCACCA
>CABHPQ010161795.1:19434-49011 GCA_902168405.1 Peromyscus aztecus | reverse complement strand
AGAGAGAGAGAGAGAGAGAGGAAGAGAGAGAGAGGAAGAGAGGAAGAAAGAAAAAGGGAGGGAAAGAAGGAAAGCAGAGGTGTGCATACTTCATGACAAAAAGGGAGGAAGGGGAAGAGGAAGAAGAAGGGAGGGGTTTTTCCTTAAAGGAGGATTTACATCAGGATGCAGGGCAGATTCCCAAGGGGCGGGCCGGAATGCCAACAAATGCCACCCTTGCAACATTGGGATATGTTTACTTTCCCATCTACTGTTTATTAAAACTACGATTGAGTTGTTCTTGTGAAGACAGAATGCCATCTTGATATTATTCTAACACCATCACTTTCATCGCCAAAGACTAATACATAACAGCTTAACACAAGTTTGTATTAAGGTGTGTCAGAGGAGAATGGGTCAATAGCAGCAACATCTGGAAGAGAATCCTCTAACTATGAGGACAGAGAGAAAGTTCCATCCAAATGTCTTAACGCCAAAGTCTCATTTGTAAATGATTTTGCAAACTTTTCTTACATTGTCTCTTAAAACTGACTGATGAAGGTTTATACAATCAGCAAGTCTCAGAGCAATAATAATTAAGAACCCGAGGGTGCTAAGAAAATAACCAAAATTAAATTTAGTATGATATTGATTGAACATGATAAACCAAATCTTGGTCAAAAACCTTGATGGAACATCACGAAAAGAAACTTTCTCCTTAAGGCTTTCTTGCCTGCAAGCCTGTTTGCCCCCTCCTCCTTCCTCCTCCTCTCCCTCCTCTTCCTTCTCCTCTTCTTCCTCCTCCTTCTGATCCTCCTCTTCTTCCTCCTGCTCCTCTTCCTTCACTTCTTCCCCTTCTTCCCCTTCTTCTCCTTCTCCTTCTTCTTCTTCTTTTCATCCTCACCCTTTCTATTTTTATTTTCATCTTCTGTTTTCTCTTCAACCTCCTGGAGTGTGATTACTGGTGACATTAAACTAACCTTTATCAAGTGACTAATATTTACTGGCAACTGGACAAAGCAAGTTACAATCATAGAATTCATGGATAGGTGTTAGGAATTTCTTATGTTCAAGCAGGACTAGACTGTTTGATGCTAATGAGGGATATGGATGCTAACTCTAAGTACAAAGCATGTTGTAGTCATGCTTCTGTTGGTTTTAGGACCTTTTCTCTCTCCTTATCTTGCCTGCTCTTTATGTGTCTTTCTTTAAAAATATGTAATATTTCTATTAATTTCCTGAGAATGTTATATGGATATAATGCATTTTGATCACATTTCCCCTTCTCTTCCTAACCCCTGTCAGATCCACTGTCATGTGTCTGCACTGTTAAGCAGGAATCCACGAGCAGAAGCTGAGAGACTGGAATTGATTATAAATTTGCATTTATCAATTCATCAGTTTCAGTGGAGAGAATGACTGGATCCCTGCCAAGGGTCTAGATCTTTAATTGGTCAGAACTGGATTATGCATGAAAACAGAAGAGAGTGTTTGACATTGCACTGATTTAGATTTCTTAAATGGCATATCAAAAATAGGATTCCCAGGAATAATGAACAAATTGGAAACTTTGTCCCTGAATATGTGTCACATCGATGCATCATTGGGTGCTGATGGCAATTTCCATTTTGTTGTGACTTTCTCCTTCTACATTTCCATCAAGGATAGACCAGATGCTGGGCAGACACTCAGAATAGACTCATTTCCTCTTCCAAACCAACACTCTGAACTGTCAGTTTTCAAATTTTAGCCATTCTGGTAGCTGTTTCCCATGGTGCGATTGATTCTTCCTGCTGCTACCAATGAGGTTGAACATCTGTTTATGTATTTATTTTACATTTGTTTATTTTCTTTGGTGAAGTATCTATTCAAATCTTTTGTTGACTAAATATTGGTTGTTGCAGGAATTCATTCTGGTCCACCAATAACCTTTGGGCTATCTGGCCTAATGGGCGTGGCCTTTTCTGGGTATGTGACCAGTTAAAATTGAGGAGGGGGTGTGCTCACTCTCTCTTGGGTGGTCAGTGACCAGATAGTTGGTTCCCTTCACTCCTGGGCAGAACGTAGGACAATGACGGCTGTTTACTTTGTTCTGTAATGAGTGTTAATTTTATATCGTAATAAATTCTTGATATTCTTAACAGACTCTTGTGGGTTCACATAACAATTGGTTGTTGTTTTGATTTGAAGTTTGAGATTTCTTTATAGATTTCAGATGTAACTCTTGGGTCATATGTATCATTTCTAGACATATTATTCCAGGCAGTTGCTTTTCTTCTAAAACCCTGGGAGTTCTGTACTTTTAGAATTCATTTTTTTTGAGTTAAGTTTTGTGTATGATCAAATGCTTTTGGAATTCATGACTGGACTGAGATATCTAGGGGATTAGTACAGCAGATTTTGGGTGTGTCTGTGAGGGTGTTTCCAGAAGGGTGTGGCGTATGAAAGCAGAAGAAGTGAGACGCTCCACTCAGAATGTGGGCGGCAATACATCATAGACTGTGGGTTCAGATGGGAGAGACAAAAGTAGAGGAGCGCCAGGCAGGGTGTATGAGCTCCTTTCCTAATTGAGTTTGTCAGTGGCTGTCACATCACCTGTGAACTCAGCCTCCATATCCTTCAACTTTTCAGCTCTGACTCACACCAGTGATCCTCGAGGAAGGTTTTAGATCATCATCAGGTTGCGGCTGCACCAATAGTTCTTTTGTTCTGAGGCCTCCAGTTTCTTAGACTGAACAGTTATAGGGTTCTCTGGCTCTAGTGTGTAGTCATTGTTGGACTGTTCCGTCTCCAACTGTGCAAGCCAATTTAATAACACTGCATTCACAATTATATATATGTCTTATTTTGGTTCCGATTCTCTGGAAAAACTTGACTAATATTGTCCCAGCACCATTATTTGAAAGGATTGTTGGAACTCCATTAGCTTCCTTCACAGCTGTGGAAGAAATGTGTCTCTCCATAATTTATATGGACAGTTTTTAGATTAAGGTTAAATGAAAAATTACAAGTTGGTCCCTCATCTGTTGGGATGGTGTACAAAGAGTAAGAGATGCCAAAGAGCTCTCTCCCCACTGGAACACGTGTGAGTACATAGCAAGGCAGCAGCTGTCTTTAGGCCAGGAAGACTGCAGTAGAAATCATCCTGCACCTGGATCTTGGACTGCAATACTGTGAAAAGCAAACTTCTGTTATTTAAGTCATGGTGTCCGTGATATCTTGTTTGGAAGTCTGAGCTGACTGATACATGTGAGGATCTATTTCTGCATAGACAGCTCATTCCACTGACCTCCTTGTTGGCTCTGATACCAGTATCACCCTGTCTTACTGATCATAACTACATAGCAAGTCTTGGATGTGGGAATCCTAAGTCCTCAAACTTTACTGTTCTTTTTCCAAGTTGTTTCACTATTTTAGTTTCTTTGCATTTTAACATAAATCTTATACCACATGCCTATTATAAAAGAATGACTAAGTGAAGAAAATTGTTAGGAGGTGGGATTTAAATAGTGGGAAACAAAACTAATTTTTGAAGGTGATTTATAGAATACAGTTTTAAGGTAAATTCTTTAAAAAATACAATTCTGTTACTTTCTTTGTGCCCTTTAAGGTAATTCTCAGAGCCAAGTGTAGTGATCCACGCCAATGATCCCAGCACTCAGGGTCTGAAGCAGGGTGATAGTGAGTTCCAGGCTAGGCTTGGCTATACAGCCAGACACTGTTTCAAAAAAAAATATTTTCTAAGTTATCCTCTCAATTAAATCAATTTCTTAAAAAGTGTTCAGAGCAGGAGAGATGTTAACAAGCATGGACCCCTTTCCTCATGGCTGGCTTGGGACCCTGCTTCCTGTTTCTCTGGTGTCATAAGGAAGGGATACATCAACTATGTCCTTCCTTAGTATTCAAAATACCACACTTAAAGGTGGGGGATATGAGGACTTTGTTGGAGTCCATTAAGAAAAGACTACTCCCTCCTACCTCTGGTCACTGTAGAGATATGACATTCTGATCTGTAAGACTAGAATGTTGCACACTACTGCCTCCCCAATTAAGAGTTAATCCAGGGCTGGAGAGATGGCTGAACAGTTAAGATCACTTGCTGTTCCTGCAGAGGACCTGGGTTTGATTCCCATCACCCATATGGTGGCTAGCAACTGTCTCTATGTCCAGTTCCAGTGGCTCTCACACCCTCTTCTTACCTCTCTTGGCACTGCATGCACTTGCATATATGTAGGCAAAACACTCATACACTTAAAACAAAACTAAAAAAAAAAGAATTAATCCAGCTGGATTTACTAATCTTGGCTAGTAGTGTACCCCTAGGGAAACTGATTCTCCCAAAGACATGTTTGGGGTGTGGGAAGAATAGTTATCCCCTTAAAGTGATGAGTACTTATCCTTCCCACAATCCCCTTTCTAGATACAGCTACATACACAGAGATTCTCTCATGGTAGCATTGTTAAACCTGCTGGCTCTAACTCAGAAAAGTAGAACTTTCCCTTTGGTATACTGGCATAAGCATGTTTTCCCGGATGCTCTGTTGTTCTTGTTTTGTACTCTAACAAAATTGCTCTTGAGCTTTGTGCCTAGTCCATTTCTATGTTCTTTAGTTAATGAAACTAAGAATTCAAAGAGGGAACCCCAAAGTCTTCTATTAACACAGAAGAGGGATTTATTTCAGCATGGTCATTCTAGGACTAAGAGAGGGACAAGCATCCTAAGCCCTGTTTTGGGTACCAACAATAACTGCAGAAGTATACAGGGGAAGAAGTAGGCTGGGGGAGGGTCACGCATATCATTCAGTGCTAGTCAAGATTGAGTTTGATTGATCTCTATCTCAGACATGGTTTTTGAGGGTGCTGCTGGACCTGGGGGCATTCATCTTTGCTTGAGGATATAGCTTTGGTTCTGACTTGAGATAATTACCATCTGAACCTGCCCGTTATCTAACTTGAGATAAGCCAGGGAGGAGAAAGGACTCAAAGGAAGATCAGGTCTGAGGAACAAAGTGAGTTAGGACAGATCCCCAACTTTAAAGGAACCCCTGTTACGATGGAATTGTGACTGGGATAGTTATTGGTCCCCTCTGAACTTATGTTAAGATAAATGTTTTGCTTTATACAGTATTGTTCAAAGAAATGTTATTTAACAGTAAATGGTCTTAAAATTATAAAATATTAAAGTGTTAAGGCATAAAAGCATGGTCTGAAGCCTCTTCATAATTTTGTGTCACCTCATCCAAAACAATGAAGTGAAACCATCCCATTTAAAATGAACTGGAGCTAAAATTTGAATGTAGCTGATAAAAAGCAAATGCCACCCCCTCCCAAATGCTTTACATATCTTTTGCCAGGTTGCTCTGCTTCCGGGTCTGGTTACTAATATTTCAGGAGGATTTTTTTTTTGAAATAGGGATCTTCTTACAAATGATTGGTATTCTGATTCGATGAAGCATAAATTGGAAAATCTTTTAGTGTGAAAATAATGATAACCGTCACTGGGTTATGGTAGGATTAAATGTAATGATCCCTTCTTAATAGGAAAGCACCAGAACAGAAATGGATAAATACATCCTTTTGGACCAATTGGGAGGAAATTTTCCCCACTTTACTATAGCTCCTATCTTAAAACAGAGTTGGGAGATTAAAATATAAACCTTACTATTTATGAACTAGTGAGCTCATTTGGGAGGACGTAAGGGTGCAATAACAGTATGTAACCTCTTACACAATGATTTTAGCTAAAAATTTGAACTTTGATACCGCTTACAGAAAAAAAAAATCATCAGAGTGACACTTTCAGAACGCCCGTCTGCACTCCAGTCTTGGAAAACTCTAGCACCTCAGGGTAAGAGAGACAGTTGCATGTGCTTATAAAGTATGGTGCTATTAATCGTATGCAAATGAAGATTATGTTTCATTAAGGAAGAACATCTTCCAAAGCTGACTTCCAAATGGGGCTTTCTCCCGTTGCCGCCTGGAGTGGAAGAAATGTGTCTTCTGTGGAGACACAGTGATTTGTGTTTAAATAAAAAAGAGAGAAAACCCACGCAAGGCAGCCTAATAAACCTTGAGCGGCAGACAACACAATCATTACAGGAAGTGGCAATTGCTTTTCATCCTCGGTTTCGGGAAGAGTAAGATGAACTTGTTTTGAGCGAGTTCTTAATTTAGTAGCTGCAGTAATGGGAAATGATGGCATCCCATGTGCAACAACAGCTCCCGCTATGAAGAACCTTATGTAACCTCTGACTTCACGTGTGGAGCGTATTATCTCTTGGATAATATAGGAACTATATAATCTTTTGGGTTTGAGAATGGGATATTCTTATTAGAAGATGTCTGGATTCACTAAATTTGAGATTTGGGGCAAGGAAGATTACTTGTGCATTTCTGAGAGAAACGGAGAACGGCACAAAATGCAGCAAGGCAACACTGAGTGTGAGGTCACCTTGCAGAGTTTGCTTGAGGCTGACTTTTCTTCTGGGTACCTTGTCACATGACAGACCTATTGCTTCTGAGGCTGTCTCACCCACAGACCTTGATTAACCTATAGTTTTTGCCTAGTTTTAAGAACATAGAGAAATGGGGGATTAGGGATTAGTTTAGAAGTGTAGATTAGGACCCTGAATCTTGGTGCTGCATAGAGCCTGCAGGTATTTATTAATGCATTTGTTTAAATATGTCACTGGCAAGATAATGTAGCTTAGTGGTAGAGCACTTGCCTACTACACAAGAGGCTTGGGTTTAATTCCCAGCTTTGAAAAACATATGAAGCTTTAATTTTCAGTTACAATTTTCAGAACTAAACTAATCATTAAAGAAAATAGCACTGAGCATATACTAAATTCCTTTCACTGACTTATTATAGTAAGTCAATTAAAAAAAAAAACTGGACTTGAAAGGGATAGGTCAACCATTCAGTATAAAACCAAAATAAAAAAAAAATCTGAAGGGTCTAAGATAAATTTACAAGGAAAGCAAGCAAACAAATCAAATTAAGCTTTTACCATAATGCACTCAGAATCCATGGACAATGAAAATAATTATTATAAAAAGCTTTGAAACTTAATGATGGTGAAGGAACTGCATATGAGCAATGGTAACGTAGGAGGAAGGATTAGAGGCATTTTAGAATACTCTCCAGAGGTCTCATTAGAGCTCACGGAGCCTTTATTTTTCTTAACTCATGGAAATATGTAATAGATACTGAACCAGCACAACTGAGTCTGGAATACTTCCATAGAAAAATAACAAAACATTGTTTGTGCACCCAGAGATTCCAGACAGTGCTTGCAACCTAATTGGCCTTATTGACCAAAATGAAGGGCTTGTTTTCCTGGCTTTGAAATAATTTCGCACGCTAAAATATATTCTGGGTAGCATGCATTGTTACCTGTTGGAGCTCCCAAATCTGTGAACATTTTGAGAAAGACTGCTAAGAATTCATCTGTAAATAGAGGTGGGAGCTGCTGAGTGCCAGGAATTAAAGGAACGATACACCTAGTATGTGTGCCCCAACAGATGGCCAGAGTTGGGAGGGGTATTTGGAAAGCCAACAGGTGCACATCTGTAAATAGCTTGCTTCCCTGTCCCCTGTCCTCGCTTCCTGTTAATGGTCTTTCTTCCTAAATTGTGTTGTATTATGGAATCATTTTGGAGCAAGAATTTTCTTTTGTCAAATACATAGTTTTTGGTATAAATCAAGACTGTTTCCAAGTCTCCTGGAAATACATAATTTTAGTGTATATAATATGATAAAATAGAAGTCACAGGTGAGAGGTAGCTAGGCTCTGCCAATAGTAGGGAGAGAGCAGGCAAGTTCTTTAACAGTAGCTCTGGGTCCTTGACAATAATTTCTTGTGAAAAGATTGTATAATAGGAGCACATATGTATTCTTCCTTTGTGTTTTTGTATTATCTGAAGTTACCATTAGAATCATGAAAAATTAATTTATTATGAGATGTTGAAATAGCATAGTGGCTTTGTAAAAAAAAAACAACCCTTTTCTGCTTTGTAAAATCATGGAGTCAGAAGAAATAAAAGTGTCATTGTACTGTTTTTTAGCATGTCTATTTTATTTTAAGGTTTTAATAGAGTGTATACTTTAAAAGTTTTGAATTTTTGTCAGTCTCTGCCTTATGGCTTCTGTTGTATCTATTTTATCCTGGATGAGATTTGTATACAGAAGACACAAGTGTTTCTTCTTTTCTTTTCTTTTTTAGTTGACAATAGATTCTTCTCTTATGCAATACATCCCCACCACAGTTTCCCCTCCCTCCACTCTTCTAACCCCCCACCTCCTCTCTCCCCAAGATCCACCCCTTTTCCATTTTCCTTCAGAAAAGAGCAGGTCTCATTGCTGAGGAAAACATCCACACAACTCATTGAACATAGAGAGCTTGAGCTGGTGCCTGCAAGGAGCCTTCATCCCTACGTTCTAGTCTCTTTATGCAGGAAGATTCTCTGCAGACCACTTTAAAAAAATGTGGATACCAGCTTAGCCACAAAACCTTTAGCCTACAATTTGCCCTGCTTGCAAGATGTGCTGGGGCAATGGTAGCACAGAACTCGTGAGAGTGGCCAACCAATGTCTGATTTAACTTGAGGTCCACTCCACAAGACGTAGAAGCCTGACACTGCTTAGATGGCCAAAGACTGGAAGCTGGATAGTCCCAAGACCTAGGACTGATCCAAGCATGACTTGTCTTAAAAAAGTCAATGATTCCTAATATTCTGTTATACTCACAGATCAGTGTCTTGTTGTTGCTTCCTTCCTTTGTTCCTCTTTGGAGGCAGAAACATTCAATATATAATGACATTGTAGTGAAAGATAAAAATTTGTTACACATTTTTTAAAATATGATTATCACTTTGCTGTGAAATGTTTGCTTCAAATATCTTAATATTCTGTGCAGCCAAGCAGAAAATAATGCAGACTTTCCTGGTCTATCTCTTTCTTTGTCAATTTATTTCCTAAATTTGTTGTTATTCCTCTGTTTCTGAGTTAGTTTCTTTTTGTTTTTCAAGACAGGGTTTCTTTGTGTAGTCCTGGCTGTCTGGAACATTCTCTATAGACCAAGGTGGCCTGGAGCTGAGAGATCCACCTACTTCTGCCTCACACATTAGGTTAAAGGTTTGTGCCACCATGCCTGGCTCTCAGTTAATTTCATGTAGTGTTTTGTAGTTGGTCATAGGAAGTGACTATGTGTTTTTATGTAGGGACAGAATATATGTGACTGTAAAGTGATACAGTCACATAACTTGGATTTCTCTTTCTCTCTCTGTATACGTGATTATTTCCATAACTGGGAAAATCAGAAGACTTTAAAAGGAAGTTGAAAGCATGCCTTTCCCCACTACTTACAGATAAGTCTTTGTTAGTGTCTTATCTTCAAGTCTGTTAATTCACATATGAATTCTAAGTTGGACTACAATGTCTATGGGTTCCATATTTGCTGGTTCAATCAATAATGGATTAAAAATATTTGAAAAAATTGTGTCTGTATTGAACATGTACAGATAGTTTTCTTGTCATTACTTTCTAAATAATACAGGATAATAGCTATCTACATGATACTATGTATTATATACTTATACTATTATGACATTACTAGTTATAATAATATATCAATAATAGAATATAGTATAGAGATGGCCAAAGGCATCAGAAAGTGTGTATACATGATATGTACATCTGATGTCATTCTGTAAGGGACTTGAGCATCTACAAATTTTGGCATCAGTAGGGTTCCTGAAACAAACCCCCATGGTTTTTGAGGGAGGACCATAGTTTTTTATTTATAGTAATATAAAAATGCATATGATTTTATATGAGAGGTAGTGTGAATCTTTCATTTGTTCTAAAAATCTTTGTAAAAAAGCTGGAAAACTACAGTGAATCACAGAAATCTGGGTAGGGAACTGTGGTTGCCTTAAGATATTGCATTTTGTGGGTAACTTGCTACATAGCAACTAGACCAAATATTAGTTACAAATATTCTCAGGCTCTCAAAATCTTTATAAATGTAAATTCAGTGGCTTCAGAATATTGCATTAGGCAGATACACTGAAGTTTGTCATTTTTCATTGTTAGACATAAAAGAGGTTATTATTTCCTATTATGAATAATGCCATGAAATAATATTTTATGCATAACTATGAGGCTAGGATATTGGTGAAATTATTAAGGCCACTCCACGTAGTTAAAACAGAGGTTTATTTTGTGGGGTAACTTACGAATGAAGGGATAGGTAACGGTCTGGGAAAGCTGTGGTGCAGTCCAGTGGTGTTCTCTGGAGAACTCTGCTCGGTCTACCTCCAGCGTCCAGGGTCCAGGAACCAAGAGAACTGGCCCATCTGGATCTTGGGTCTTTAGGGTCCTCTCTTGGCCCTGCCTTGTAGGCGTGACAGTTACCGAAGCCTCAATGGGGGTTGGAACTTCCAGATCAAAGCTGGAATGGCTACCCACTACACTAGGATTAGGATTTACCCCCCTCCCTTACACACACACACACACACACACACACACACACACACACACACACACCTGTCTTGCATCAAGGCAAGTCTGGCCTTGGTCTTGAACTCCTGATATATATTTATATACATATATATTATGTAAAATACACATTTAGAAAAACTCATTTTATTAAAGTGAATCTCCTTACTTGATGGTTTTTAGAATATTTCCAAGCTTGCACAACTATTGTTGCTACACAATTTCAGAAAACTTTCATTGCCATCCCAAAGAAACCTTGTACTTGTTAGTCACTAAACTTTGTCCTGCCTCCTCCTTCCCAGTACTGATAAGGTAGATGTGTGCCTCTTCTAGGCGTTGCACATAGACGGGGCGGTACGATATGCAGCCTTTTGTATTTTGTTGTTTTCACCTGCCATAATGTGCTGACATTCATCTATGGCATAGTCTCTGTCAGCCCTTTTTTCCTTCAGGCATAAAATCAAGAACTTTCAATTTAATAGATAAAATTGTATTTCATTTTACACTGCAATTCTTTCTTAATGAGGTTAACATTTAAATATTTAATAACCTTTTCTAGTTCATCATCATTTACCATTAATATTGAGATACTAGGGGCCAGCAATATGGCTTAGTGGGTAATGGTACCCGCTCTCAAGTCCGACTTCAATCCCTAGGACTCCATGGTGGAAGGAGAGAATCAACTCTTGTGGTTGCCTGGTGACCTCCACATGTGTGCCATGGCATACATAACCACCCTCACCTCCGCTAGAGTGAACAAACCTCATAAAAATGTACTGTTAATATCTTTCTCAGAGGTTGGTGAGAGTTCTTTGCATTTAAGGATGAACATTTTTTTTTCAGTTCTGAAAAACTTTTATTTATTTATTTTTTTGAGATAAGGTTTCTCTGTGTAGCCCTGGCTGCTTGGAACCAGCTCTGTAGACCAGGCTGGCCTTGAACTCAGAGATCCTCCTGCCGTGCCTCCCAAGTGCTGGTATTAAAGGCGTGTGCCACTACTGCCCAGCATGAAAAACATTTTTATTAAGAGTTATTATTTGCCTTTTGACTTTGTTTTTCTTTACATAACTTGAATTTTTATTAATTCTTTGAGAATTTCATAGTAACTTGAAAATCTGTGTTCATTGCTGGCTTGCTTTTGTTATTTCTTCTGCCTTATTCTTGGGACACAGCATTGCAAATCATATAGAAGACAATAGAATTTAATTCCTAGGATGGCCTGGCTGTTTTCAAAGTTCTGCTCCCTTTCCTTCTTGGTTTGCTTCTCTTTTTGCCTGTGGGTTTCTTTCAGGAACTTACTCTGTATAATTTGTGTTTTGAGCTGTACACTGACGTTTTCTTTGTAGTCCAGTCATGATCTGCGTTTGTGAACATTTGATTTATAGAAACATTTTCCATAGCTGGGTTACAAAGTTCATATATATTAATGTAATTCTGTTATATGGTTCAATTCTTCTATGCCCTTCTTTTTTTCTTTATTGAATTGGCCTGTCATAGATTGATAGTGGTGTGTTAAAATATCTCATGATCAAATAACTGTCATTTCTACTTTCATTTTTAAAGGTTTTTACTTTATGAAGTTTGATGTCGTATTATTTTAGGGCAAAAGATTCATGCCATTGCCTCATTCATTCTTTCAGTCACTCATTTACATTTGTAAGTGTTCAGCAGAAAAAAAGCATGGTCGTTCTTGTCAAACTCACAGCATTGTGGCTCAACACACCAGCAGCGATGCTGACCGTGCACTCACAGGGAAGGGGATTGGGGGAAGCTTAAACCCTGATTGTGGAGGTAGGGATACCTTCCTAGGGCCTTTGATGAAGGGCCTCCTAGAGAGGTATCCTGTGTAAGCATTGCTTTTTAAGGAACTGCAGCATTTAGTCACAGTGATTTTCTGACTTGTTTAATGATTTCATCTTGAATCTGATCTTATTTCATCATTTTACCACCACCATGTTTTCATCTTTTTGTGTACTGCAGGTAATTGGATTGTCTTTTGAATTTCAATTTGCAAGTCTTAATTTTAGTGACATAAACAGAGTTCTTTTTTTTTTTTGGGTTTTTCGAGACAGAGTTTCTCTGTGTAGCTTTGCGCCTTTCCTGGAACTCATTTGGTACTTGTTGCAAACGTGTACTGAGTTCGCACTAAGTGTCAGGCATCGGGGTAATCCTGTGGATAAAAGGGCAGGCAATTTGTCCTCAATGACTTGCAGTTGGCTTCAGGAAGCAAACAAACCCATAAGACGTAAATAGATCTCGGCGGAGCGGTGGTGCACGCCTTTAATCCCAGCACTAGGGAGCCAGAGGCAGGTGGATGTCTGTGAGTTCGAGGCCAGCCTGGACTACAGAGTGAGTTCCAGGAAAGGCACAAAGCTACCCAGAGGGGGGGAAAAAAGTAAATAGATCTCAAAGGAGGAGCTCTGACTATACAGCTCTAAAGTTAAGAACGGGTATCTAGGGGGAAGTCATTTCATCTAGGAGGCAGCATATCCAATAGCCAAGAGCTGAGAGAGGGTGTGGTCTGAGAGAGGGTGTGGTCTGCCTGGACCACAGGATTTGGGTGATAACACAGGTGGTGGGACTTCTGTGATGACGTGGAAAGACAGCATGATCTGACTCATTCCAGGAGACTTAATGTCTTCAAGAGTCGTCTTGAGGAGGTAAACAATGTGTGGAGTTGTTTTTGAGTGATTCTTCTGGTGCTGACATCCTCTCTTCTATCTATAAACCCTGACTACCGCTCAATGGCTTCCCTGTCAGCAGTACTTTCTGCTACTGCAGGACTCATCTTAGTTTCGTGTGCTCATTGTTTTTTTGAGACAAGTTCTCAAATTTGAAGTGCTCCTCGTTCTATCATTAAGTTTTTGAGTTCTTTCTCAGTTTTACTGATCATATTCTTTATATACTAAATTTCATCTTGCTTTTCAGTTATGTAATTTTAAACTGTTATCAATAGTCCATATTTGATGTGACATGTCAACATGCTTTTCTCTTTGTCTCTCTCTCTATGTAAACACTGTCTCTGTCTCTCTCATTTTTTTTTTCAGACAAGATTTTATGTAGCCCAGGCTGGCCTTAAACTCTCTATGTAGCTTAGAGAGTCATCACCTTATACTCTTGAACTTCCTGCTTCCACCACCAAAGTGCTGAAATTACAGTCATGTACTATCATAGCTGATTTCCTTTGTTTCTTTAATTTTGGTTACTTTTAGTACTGTGAATCTGTTTATAATAGCTATTTTGAAATTATTGTCTTTTTTCTTTTTCTTTTTTCAAGACAGGGTTTCTCTGTGTCGCCCTGGCTGTTCTGGGACTCACTCTCTAGATCAGGCTGGTTCCTAACTTAGAGATCCACCTGCCTCTGCCTCCTGAGTGGGGGGATTAAAGGAGTGCACCATGGCTTCAATTATTTTCTAATGAATGTAACAGTTGAGTCTCACATGCAATTTCCATAGTCTATATTCATGTTTGCGATATTATTCCATTAGTCTAAATGCCTTTTTTGGTACTAGTACTATATTATTTTTATTATTGTGGCTCTACAATATATCTTGGGATATGGTTTGATAATCCCTCCAGCAAGGGTTTTTTTTTTTGTGTGTGCCAGGATTATTTTGGCTATCTGGGGTCTTTTGTGGTTCCATTTGAACTTTGTTTTATATGTATGTATGTATGTGTATATATATATATATAGAAAAATAAAAGAAAATTTATATATATGAAGAATGAGATTGGGGTTTTGATTGGGATTGCACTGCTAGTTTTTGATGGAATGGTCATCTCCCCAGTGTTAATCCTACCACTACTTGAGCATTGGATGTCTTTTCAGTTTCTGGCATCTTCCTTTCTTTCTTTGGAGGCTTAAAGTTTCTTTCATAGAGGCTCCTCACTTCCTTGCCTAGGTTAATTCCTAGATATTATATTTTCTTTGAGGATATTATCAATGGGGGTGGGTCCAGGGTCTTTTTCTCTGCATGTTTGTTGTTGGTGTATGGAAAAATGATTGACTTGTGTGAATTGCTTCTGTATCCTGTCACATTGCAGGATTTGCTTATTGCTTCTAGATATTTTAAGATAGAATTTCTGGGATCTCAAATGTGTAATTTTATGTCATCTGCAAATAGTGATCGTTAGATATCTTCCTTGCCTATTTGTATCCCTTTAATTTTCTTTTCCTGACTTATTGCTTCAGCTAGTGCTTCAAGCACAATATTGAGAAGGAGTGGGGATACTGGGTATTATCCCTGTCTCATTCCTGACTCCTATGGTTTTGATTTATGTTTTTCTCCATTTAGGAAGATGTTTTCTGTGGGTTCATCACATAAAACTTTTGTTCTATTGAGATATGTTCTTCCTAGTCCTATATTCTCTAGGACTTTTTATCATGAAGGCACATTGTATTTTATCAAATGCTTTTTTCTCCATCTATTAAGATAACCATGTGATTTTTGACTTTAAGTCAACTTAGGTTGTTTATTACATTTATTGATTTGCATATGTTGACTCATCCCTGCATTTCATGGGTAAAGCCAACTTAGTCATTGTGGATAATCTTTTTTTTTTAACTTAAAAAGTTTGAGATTATAATATAGTTACAAGATTTCTCACTTTCCTCCCTCCAAACCATTTCTCCTGGCTTTCTTTCAAATTCATATCCTTTTTCTTTTTTTTCTTTTGGTTTTTTTTCGAGACAGGATTTCTCCATGTAGTTTTGGTGCCTGTCCTGGATCTCGCTCTGTAGACCAGGCTGGCTTCAAACTCACAGAGATCCGCATGGCTCTGCCTCCCGAGTGCTGGGATTAAAGGCGTGCGCCGCCACCGCCCGGCCTCATGTCCTCTTTCTTACTAACTTTTATTACATCTATATATGTATATGTACATACGTATATATTCCTAAATATAACCTGCTCAGTCTGTGTAACGTTACTTGTATGTATGTTTTCAGGACTGACCATTTGGTATTGGACCCTGAAATGCACCCAACTTTTTAGTAATCTCTTTTCAGTACTCTCCCCCTACGACCCTAACCTGATCACTCGTATTCCCATCCTCACCTGCCCTCAGTCCACTTATGAAACCTCTTCTATTTCCCCTATAAAGGGAGATCTGAGAGTTCCTCTAGGAACCCTCTTTGCTATCTAGTGTCTCTGGGTCTATGGATTGTAGCATAGTTATCCTCTATTTTTACAGATAATATCCATTTATGAATGAGTATATACCATGTTTGTTTATATGGGTGTGGGTTGACCTCACTCAGGATGTTTTTTTCCAGTTTCATCCATTTGCTTCAAATTTCCTGATGTCATTGTTTTTAATAGCTGAGCAATATTCCATTGTGTAAATGTACCACATTTTCTTTATCCATTCCTCTGTTGAGGGGCATCTAGGTTGTTTCCAGGTTCTAACTATTAAAAATAACTAACTTTGATCTACTTGGACTTGAGTTTTGTGCAGGGTGATAGATATGGATCTATTTGCATTGTTCTACATGCTGACAGTGCATGTAGAACATCTACATCCAATTAGACCAGCACCATTTGTTGAAGATGCTTTCTTTTTTTGTTGTATAATTTTGGCTTCTTTGTTGACTATCAGGTGTCCATAGGTGTGTGGATTATGTCTGAGTCTTCAATTTTATTCTGTTGATCCACTTGTCTATTTTTATGCCAATACTATGTGGTTTTTATTATTATAGCTCTATAGTAAAGCTTGAAATCAAGGATGGTGATACCTTCAGAAGTTCTTTTATTGTACAGAATTGTTTTAGCTATTTTTCGGTTTTTTGCTTTTCCATATGAAGTTAAATATTGTTCTTTCAAGGTGTGTAAAGAATTGTTTTGGAATTTTAATGGGTATTGAATTGAAGCTGTAGATTGCTTTTGGTAAGATGACCATCTTTACTATGTTAATCCTACCAATCCATGAGCATTGGAGATATTTTCCATCTTCTGATATATTCTACAGTTTCTTTCTTCAAAGAATTAAAGTCCTTGTCATACAGGTCTAATTAAAGTAATATGCAGCAAACTGACTGCCAACATCAAATTAGGAGAGAAACACAAACAATTCCACTAAAATCAGGAACAAGAAAAGGTTGTTCATTTTCTCCATAAATATTCAATATAGTACTCGAAGTTCTAGCTAGACCAATAAGACAACTAAAGATAATCAAGGTGATACAATTTGGAAAGGAAGAAGTCAAAGTATCATTATTACAGATGATATGATAGTATACATAGGTTACCCCAAACACTCTATCAGGGAACACATACAGCTGATAAATACCTTTAGTCAAGTGGCTGTATACAAGATTAACTAAAAAAAAATCAATAGCCCTCCTATATACAAATGATAAATGGATTGAGAAAGAGAACAGAGAATCCCTACACTTTATAATAGCCTCAAATTAATATAAAACATCTTGGTGTAACTCTGATCCAGGAAAGTTTTTATTTCTTCTTTGATTTCTTCTTTGGCTTATTCATCACTCAGTAATGGGATGTTTAATCTCCATGACGTTTTCTGTTTACTAGAGATTTGCCTGCTGCCAATTTAAATTTTTTTATTGCATTGTGGTCAGATATAAGGAGTGATTTAAATCTTTTTGAATTTGTAAAGATTTGTTCTGTTTTAGAGAAGCTTCCATATGCTGCTGAGTAGAATGTGAATTCTTCGTTGTTTAGGTGGAATATTCTGTGATATATGTTAAGTCCATTTGATATATGATATTAATTCCGATGTTTCTCTATTTGTTTTTTGTCTAGATGACCTATCTGTTGGAGAAAGTGTATATATTGAAGTCACCTACTATTAATAGATTGAATTAATCTGTGTCTTTAGATCTAGTAATAATTTTTTTTAAGTAATACATTTTTAAGTGAAACTTGGTGGACCAAACTTTGGTGCATACATGTTTTAGGATATTAATGTCTCCTTGGTTACCTGTTCCATTGATTAGAATGAAGTTTTCCTCTTTATCACTTCTGATTAGTTTTAAATTTCCGCTGAGAAATAAGCTGTTGTTCTGATATGTTTTCCTTTATATCTAAGTTGTGTTTTTATTTTGCAGCTTTCAACACCCTTTATTTGTTCTGTATACTTATGATTATGATATGCCATGGGGATTTTCTTTTCTTGTTTGTCTAGTGCTTCTTATATCTGTATGGATATGTTTGGAAGTTTTCTTCTATGATCTTGTTTATGATCTGGTCTATGTCATTGACTTGGGGTTCTTTCCTCCTGTCTATGCTTAAAATTAGATTTTGTCTTTTCATTATATCCCACATTTCTGGTATATTATTTTCCTTTGTTTTAAATTCTTTTTTTAAATATGTATTTCTTGCTTATTTGGTCTAGATCCTCTACTTTATCTTCAAGTCCCGACACTGTCTTCTGCTGGATTCACTCTACTTCTAAGGCTTTCTTGCCTTTGGATTTTCTAGATGGATTATTGAGTTTTTCAATTTCAGCTCCATTTCATCTTGTGTTCTCTTCAGTGTTTTGATCTCTTAACTGAATTCCATTTTCAAATCCTAGATTGTCTTTGTCATTTCCATAATTTTTATATTTGTGTTTTCGTGGGCATTGCTGAAATGTTCATTTTCAAGTTTTTTCTTTCTCCTTAATTTCACTGAGCTGTTTCTTTGTGTCTTTAAACTCCTTGAATTCTTTGGTGAAGTGTATGAGTGTTCTTTTAAATTTTGTGTCCTTGGGTTCATCTTGACAATTCTCATTGACAAACACTTCAAAATAGCTGGTAGTTTTTTGAGGGGAGATACTGGCTGGATCATTTATACTGTTTGTATTTTTTGTGATGAGATCTTGGCACTTGAACTTATTTTGTTAGTTCTGGGTCTGATATAGACAGAGCAGGTTGGGGCAGAAAAGAGGATGTGTGAGCAGGTCTGGCCTAGAGGTTGGAAATGGCTTAGATGGAATGAAATCAGATGGACAGAAGTTCTAGGCTGGTATGCAGAATGTATGCTCTGGTCCAAGTCCAGAGTGTGGGTGTAGATCTTGTTGGATAGAGAAGTTGTATATAGTTGAGAGGGGCCTGCAGGTTGGTGACAGGCAGAATGGGCCCTGGCAAAAGCATGGAAGTTGATTGTCTCTAAGCCATGGGAGGCCAGGCTAGGCCCAGACACTGGATGTGGGACCTGAGCTAGATCTGGTGGATTAGGAGGGTGTGTTGAGGGGAGAGTCTGGCGGACTCCTTATACCAGATCCTGGAGGAGGATGAGCAGGATATAGCTCATGTGGAGAGGTTGGATATGGTTCAGGCACATGCCCAAATTTTAAATGACACTAATTGTAAATAGATTGCCCTGTTACTTTCAATAATTTCCTTGAGTATGACTAGCCCTAAAAACAATAAAATCATACTGTAGCTCTTTTTTTTTTTGAAGGAATAGTTCTTAGGTCAGTGTGTGGTTTTTATTCTGCCCTTAGCAGGGCTCCCTGATGCTGTCATAGTCCCTAATTTTCTCTTGAACATCAGCAATCTCAGTCTTGGTTATATCTTTGTTAAAACTATAAACTCAACCAAATCCCCTTGGTCATGACCTGCACTTCTTCTCAGAGTGAAACTTCTCCATGGTCCACTGACAATGAAATCAGATCCTTGAGGGATAGAGCATGTCTATTTAATAGCTTGATGCTTCTCCCAGACAGAATCTGAATCAGGGCTTTGGAACTGAGGGTGTACTTATGGTGAGTGTCTCCGTGAGTAATTGCTCAGTTAAATGTACTGAGGGCAGGAGGAGGTGACAGCCAATAGTTGGAACTCTTCTCATTTTGCACGGAAGTCATGTAAAGACAAGAGTTATTAGTGATCTAGTATTTTTAGTGTGCTATACCCAAGTATTGAACTCAATGCTTCATGAGTATGTTGTTTTTCAATACATTTGGGAACTTTCCAGACATTGTTCATCAAGAAATGTTTCTGCTCACTCGCCATTCCTTCTTTTTTTCTACTGATAACAAATCATGACAAAACAATTTTCACATACATATTCTTTTTCTATGATAGTAAGGTGGATATACTTGTTTATTTTTACATAAAGAATTTAATCTTGACTAAACATTTGATGGTACAAGATGGAGACTAGCTTCAACATTTTCCAGATTTGATCAGTATTTTGATTTTATAATTCTCATCACTGAGAACATAAATATGTAGAACAAAAATGTCAGAAGTGTCTTTAGGGCCATTTCATCGTCCCTTACCTTCTTGGTAATCCCATTATGTTCATGCTAGTGTGTTTAATTACATACCATAACAGAAAGGAAGGAGCCAACACCTTTCACCCACACTGCCATAGATCTTAGTCTCCATAACAGGAATCTGGTGGCAAGTTCAGAAATAGAGATGTCCTATTACTACTGAGAGTAAAGCCCTCCACGTGGGTGCTGAGGGGAGGGAGAGATGAAGTTTATAAAAATTTTAAATATGTAAAAATCACAGGGAGATTTCACTTTTTTTGCTATATTGGCTCCAGAATTATTTTTCATAAAAAATAAAATGTCACACAGAAAGTTAGAGACTTCTTTGCATTTATAGAGGATACATTTAAAATATGTGTGAAAGCATGTGGGAAAGGGTATTATAAGCTTCCTGTGGAACCAGTGCAAATCAGTTCAATTAAAATATTAAATCATCAACAACATAAACAGAACCACTGCTCTAGCTAACTTGCCAAATCCAGAATCTTTATTTCGCTTATCTGTATGAATACATTTAGGTTTATGTGTCAGGTTCTTCCTCCCTTGGCCATCCACACTTCATTTTGTTTACTAAGAGACTTCTATAGCACTCACCTAGGCATTGAGGAACCTTGGGGAAGGATGCTTTTGCGTGTTTGGTTCTCTGTAGACACATAGTATTTGAAGGAAGTCTGGCAATGGAAATGGACTCCCCAGTTTTAACTGGATATGGAAACCTAGGGTAGCAAAGGTCTGTCATGCAATGGTATTTAAATAAGCTAGCATGGTTATCTGTTATTTTCCTTTCATTATCAAAAACAATACCCTGGATAATCAAGTTATAAAGGGAAAAGACTTATTTTTAGTGAATGGATCCTGAGATTTCTATCCATGATCTGGTGACCCCATTGCTTCTACTTTTGTGGTAAGACAGTATATATTGGCAGGAAAAAATTAATTTTATTCTATATGTCTAACATAAACTCAAATACATCTTGTTATGTTCTCTGCTCATAAGTGTGTGAGCAGAACACTGGAAGACGCTCCATGCTTGTCTTCATGACTAGTAAACTGGCCCTGTGTTGAAAGTATTAAGTGAAAGTTTCTGGAGAGTCCTTGTTCCCCCATACAGTAAACCACCAGCAATACTGTCATGTTGGAGAGAATTTCAGAATAGGGACTATACTGAGACAATTGGAGAATGACACTTGAATCTGATTTTAGCTTGTTCAGAATGTAGATGAGTCTAGGAGGGAAATGGTGGATCATCATAACATTACTAAAATGTGCTCTGGCGGTCTTTGTTCCCTTATGGGTGTTTAGCTTCTGTCACTTAGCATTTGATTCTTGGTACTAGATATAATGCTGTTGATTCTAGATCACAAACAGTGAACAATAAAAATCATCTCTCTTTTTTCCTTTTGGAAGAGAAAGTATAGCCCTACTGACATGTTTCATATTATTATTGTTATGACTGTGCTATAGTTTAGCTTTTGGGTACATTGATAATCATATTCTTCCAATAACATTCCACAAAAGCTAACTGCATCAGCATCAACACTTTTATAGTACTTGATAATCAGGAAGTGATCACTAGTCTAGCTGTTTTAAAACATTCTTATAATAAGACTAAGATAATTCCCACTAACCTAATCAAGCTATCCTATTAGAACAATTTCTGGATCTACATTGTTTTGTTGAGATTTCCTTTCCAATATGAAGACTAAGTAGTTATACCACATATCCCTCCCCCTAAGCAAAAATTAAAGAAAAAAATCAATACTCTATCATCTATTTGTCTATCATCTATCTATCTATCTATCTATCTATCTATCTATCTATCTATCTATCTATTTATCTATCTACCTATCATCTATCTAATATCTTTCTAGCCACCCACCTATTAATCAATCAATAATCCACCTGTATGTATGACTATCTATCATATGTCATCTTTCTATGAATCTATGTGTCAAGTTATCTTTCATCTGTCTGTTGCTGATTATCTACATTGCACTTACTCTACTACTCTAACACGTTTTTGATGTTCTAACACATTGCTAACTTTGCATCATTATAGCCAGAGCTAGAAATATACTGCAAAGCATCCAGGCTTCACTCCAAACATCCTTGACACTTCACTTTTATGAGTTATCAGATTTAGTGGTGCTGAAAATATCCTTGTTAGAGTTGTACAGTGAGCAGAGCCCGTTGCTGGTCCTAACACACAGATTGCAGTGAAGGTCACTAGGATTTTAATGTAAAACTATGTCATTTTCATGACCTGTTCTCCATCTGAAAAGATGCCCTTGCTTACTGTGTTCATTTGAGGTAAGACTTTACATTTGATACATCAATCGGTTCCATGGATATTTCAGTATATATCCACCTGTAAAGCAGAATGTATTATTTATTTATTTATTTATCTATTTATTTATTTATTTATCTATCTATTTATTTATTTAATATTTAATTGCTCTAGAGAAACTCCACATAAAGAGCTCTCTTTGGGTTAAAGTGCAACAATGCTGAATTTTAGATGCCTGATCCTGGAATCTGTGCCCTTGAGACTTTTCCTGCTTCTTTTCAGTGTGAAATAAAATGTGGTTGAGGCCGGGCGGTGGTGGTGTACGCCTTTAATCCCAGCACTCGGGAGGCAGAGGCAGGTGGATCTCTGTGAGTTCGAGGCCAGCCTGGGCTACCAAGTGAGTTTCAGGACAGGCTCCAAAGCTACACAGAGAAACCCTGTCTTAAAAAACCAAAAAAAAAAAATGTGGTTGAGATAAAGTTAGGTGCACACTATATCTTTGCCTTTGTCTTGTGAGTTCATGACATACCTTGCTTTCTGAAATCTTTGGTGATACTGTATTGTTCCTAGAGTTTTTATGGCATGTGTTTCTCTTTGTCATATTATAGAAGCCCAAATGTTTTCCTCTAAAAATGTTAAGGTTTCCTTTTTTGTATTTAAGTTTTTATACGGAATTAAGTTTTGCGCATTGTATCTACTTATATGTTGTATAATATTTTGTTCCTGTTCTGACAAATAAAGCTTGTCTGGAGGTCAGAGGGCAGAGCTAGCCACTAGTTAACCATAGAGGCCAGGCCGTGGTGGCTCACACCTGCCAGCACTTGGCAGGAGGAAGCAAGAAGTTCAGGGCCACCGTGGGCTGCACGAGATTGAACCAGTCTAAAAGAGAAACAGAGCTGGGCAGTGGTGGTGCATGCCTTTAATCTTAGCATTAGGGAGGTGGAGATAGGAATATAAGGCAGGTGGAGACAGGATCTTGCCCCCCCCCATTCAGTCTGAGGATTCATAGAGACAGGATCTCGTTGCGCCCCTCCCGCCCCAATTTTAAGAGAGGATTTGTAGAGGTAAGATGTCTCTAGTTGCTGCTGCTCTGCTTCTCTGATTTTTCAGTTTTCACCCTTGATATCTGAGTCCGGGTTTTTATTGTTAAGACTCATTAGGATCACGCTTCACTTATATTTTCCTATGTATTGCGAATTTCCTTAGAATCAATGCAAATGGTCCATTTTTGTCCTTTAAAATTTATTTTGTTGTTTGACAACTTCATCCATGTATATAGTCTTCTGATTTCTCTCTTCCCCATACCCACTTCCCGCATCTCAAACGATCCCACCTCATCCCTACCAGTCCTTTTCCCAGAATCAGGAATTTGGTTTTGTTTTGTGACCCATTTAGTTTAACCAGGGCCATTTGTGTGATCACTGGGTTGTGACTATCTACTGGAGCATTAGTGAGTACATGTTGAAGGCAATGATTCCCCCTCATCACCTGGAATCTACCAGTTCAAATAGTTCAGTAGTGAGGGTAGGGCTTCCTAAGCTCTTCCAGCATCCGTGCTTGACTGTTGATGGGCCTGTTCTCATGTAGACTAAGTGCAAGTATCTATAGCTGCACGGGACTCAGATTGTGATGGTTTTGTCTTGCCCAGATGATGACTTTCCTCCCTTCTCCCTATCTTGGCTCTTACATTCTTTTTGCCCCCTCTTCTGCAATGTTCTTTGAGGTTTAGGAGGTTTCATATATATGTTTTGTTTGGGGCCAACCCCTCCCCCATCACTTTTTCTCAGTACCTTGTGCAGCCATGAGTCCGTGTTCACCACTGTTCACTAGAAAGAAAGGCTTCTCTGATTAAGGCCGAGACTAGCATTTGTCTGTGGGTATAAATATCCATAGTTAGAAGGCAACTTAATGCTGTGCCAATTTAGCTAAACAGCGGTATGTAGTCCCCGTTTTGAGCTTCCTATCTCCCCAACAGGAGTTTTGGAGCAGGTTTACAGTACCAGATATGGTTTCCCTCATGTGGGAGGGAAATTCCAGTCAGAGAGCAGTAGGTTACTTCCATAACATTGGTGCCTATTTTGCATAAACAGCCTATTCCTTAAAGTAGATTTTAGATCAGTTTTATGTCCATAGCAAATTTAAAAAGAAGTCACAATGATTTTCCATGTGATCATTTTCCCAATACATGCACAGCCTGTACCTTTCTCAACATCCCCACACAGTGAAGTGCATTTGTTATAACTAGTAAGCCCTCATCCACACACCATTATCACCGGAAGTTCACAGTCTCCATGGGTGAGTTCTGTGTAGTCTATGAATGTGTGTGACTAGCGGGCAGATCCTGTTTCTCTGTGTGCTCACCTGCATTGGTGATGTTAGTATTCTGGACTTGGGTGATTTTCATGGCTGTGTGGTGGCATCTCATAATAGTTTGTGTTCCTCAGAATGTATATAATATTGAGCAGCTTCGTATATATTTTTGTCATGTATATGTTCCTTAGGAGGGAATCTATTCACTTTTTTTTGCTTATTTTAAATTATTCTTTTCATTATTGTTTAGTCTTAGAAAAGTTTTGGGAGGAGGGCATATTTTGGATAGTAGATATTCCAGATGTGGCTTATACAGACGTTTTCTCCTGGAAAATGGCTCAACTTCTAATTCTCCTGGTAGTATCTTTCCAAGAGCAGGAATAGCCTGTTTTAACAATTGGAGTTATAGTTTTTTGCTGCAGTGAAATAGAGCAACTTTTCTGTACATTTCGCCTTCCAAAGACTAGTTAGTACACAGTATAAGAGCGGTGCCAGGAGGTCTCCTATGGAGAACTAAGGGAAGGGAGAAAGGCTAGCAAGGTGAACTTTTGCTTATCTCATGCAGTGACACATATTTAGTGCTTGGTGAACCATTGGTGCTAAGGGTTGAGAGCAGAAGGGCAGAGTCTATAAGGTCTATAAGGGCAGGCATCCGTAAGTTCAAGCCCTGTGCTCACTAAACACCCATGCAAGCTGTTATCCCTTTTGGAGTCACAGCTTCTTTATCTCTAGTGAAAGTTCACTTTTGTCTACCTTTTAGGCTGTTGTGAGGATTACATGACATGAAGTGTGCAGTGGCCTCCAGCACTCTGCCTCACTTTCCCCTTTGTCCTTAGCTCTCTCTTCTGTCAAGGGATTAGAGGCTAAGAAACAAATAGACATTTAAAAAGTTTTACTAGTAATTCAGTACCAATTTAAATACATACAGTGCATCTCAGTGACCCTGTGGTGTGTTAGGCTTACATATCTTTATAAAAGAAAAATTCTATCACACACCAAGTGGATTAGATAGGGTGCAGACCAAAAGGCCCATCTGCAAACAACCAGTGAGGATGCAGATCTTAGTTTTAATAAAGCAAGATTCCATATGACTAGAAGGTGAGAACCAAACAGTTCCAAAGGTCATGATAAATGAATTAGGAAAGCAATCAAAACGGCTTAGCGAAGCAACGCTGTCATTCTTCATCTTAATGAATTTCCTAAAGAGTAAATAAAAGGAGAAAGATGAAAGTAATTATTGACTGTGTACCTAGCTATTGAAGCTGCTGGTGTCTCTAAGGAACCCGGTTCATAAAGCTGAACTGTAGCTCAATTGCATATATATCACACAGCTCCCTGAGAGCTGGCCTGCTATATATCATGTTTACATTGGTGGTGTATAAATACGGAGTTTAATGAACATGCTATGTAGAACATGCTATCCCCTGTCACACTCTGCTGAATTTATACACTCAATTTCCTAGGAGTTAGAAGTGCTGCAGAGAACATAGGGCTCTAAGTATCGGAGGCTTGAGAAGGCGTCCGTTTCTGTCATTACTTGTTCAATAGAGAGGATGTTAATTTTCTTGCTTGCCACTGGACTGAAGAAGAAATGGAGGAGACACATGAAGGAAAATATTTTTTTTTAAAAGGCTTACAAAAGAGGAGGAAGAATGATTGCAATATCGCAGTGGTTAGAAAATAATGAATGGTATTTCCATGATTATTATATTAGAGGTTAGGTTTGCTGGTATAGATTTTATTAGAGCCAGTTGGACAGAGATTATTTCATTTTATTATTTTTTTGTAGTGCTGTGAATGGAGCCTAGGACCTCACAAACCTTAGGCAAGTGATATCTCTCACTGAATTACATTTCCAGCCCCACTAGAGAATTCTTAGACCTGGGAACTTCTGTTCACTTGAATGATGAGAAAAAGATTATGTGGATTATCTTTGTCATTTCAATTGACATAGCAATTAAGACATCTTGCTCACTAAGTTGTACCTCTGATTATATGATAATCATGCCTCTTTAATCATGGAGGCTGGAGATCAGAGCAGCCAGAGGGTCCGCAAAACTGTAGGGTAAGTTAGAGTAAAATTCTGGATGCAAGATACCATGTAACAGTGGAAAGTTCCAGAACTGGAAGAAAAGTCCTGTAAGGGACAGTTTGCTAGGGCTTCAGCCAAAGCTGTTCAAGTATTGTTCTAGTTTTATAGTGTGTATATGCCCAGATACTGGGCACAGATACTGTGGATGTTAAAGATAACTGAATTAAACAATTTTTGTTTTTTCAAGATAGGGTTTCATATAGTGCAGCCTGGCTTTGAACTTACTTTATAGTCAAGAAAACCTTGAATTTTCAGACTCAATTCTCCTTCACTTTTATCTCCTGAGTATTGGGATTACCCTGGTGTGGAATTGCCACACATAGTTTCATGCAGGGCTCAGGATCAAATCCAGGACTTTGTGAATGTATTTTACTGAGCTACATCCCCAGCCCTGTGTTGGAGATGCTGGAGGGTTGTCACTGAAAGACTGTTGGGGATCCCAAACTATGGACATTTGACTAATTTTTAAATTGCTTCCTAAAGAAAGTAGGATGTTAAATATCCTCACACACTTGGTTAGTACTGACATGAACATTGAATGTAGTGTGTGTGTGTGTGTGTGTGTGTGTGTGTGTGTGTGTGTGTGTGATGTGATGTGTAGGAGAACATGACCAAACATGTACACACAGAGTCCAGAAAAGGATATCAACTGTCTTCCTCTTTTCTGCTTTATTTGTGTTAGGGTCTACCAGTGAACCTAAGCTTGAGGTTTTAGCTAGGCTGGTTTGCCAGTGAGCTTCAGGGATCTTCCTGTTTCTGTCCTCTGGTGCATTTATGCCTGGCTTTTTTTTACATGGGTGATAGCTGTTTAGAGTAGGGTTTTCATGCTTGCACACAGTGAGTGGTCTTATCCACTGATCTATCTCCACAATCCTCAAGCATAACCTTTTTTCCAGATCAGGTTGATTTTTTTTTTAACAGTTTGATGCTGAGCTGGGCCAAGGACACTGAGATTGACATACTTTCTGTGTAAGTGCGGTAGAAATGACAGATGTGTGGCTCCAGGCCTTTAAGTGTTTAGATACAACTGATACTTACAGAGCCTTTTGCTGTCTGCCATTTAGGTTATGTTCAGACAGAAAAATCTGCCTAAAGAATAGCCAATGCCATACTTAAGACATTTTGGTTACAGAATTAAATCAACCTGCAATCAAATAGGAATGTTATGTCTAAATCAATCCAAAAATGACCTTCCCTTACATAAAAGGAATCATTTTGAAAAAGGTCAATTTAGTTGTATGGCATGATGAAGATCTGAAACATTCATCTTTTAAAGTCACTGATGAAAAGAACAATTTTGCAGGAACAGTCATTAGAGAAATCTGCCCCTTCCTGTTGCCTTGTCAAGAGTTAGAACCATTAAACCATGGTGACACATGACCCAAGATTCCTCAAGATTGCTCCATGTTTCAAAACAATCTCCAGATTATGTTTGCTTTGGCACCCAAGGCCAAGGTGAAACTATGTCTAGTTTATTAATCACTGAAAACCATGTTTAGTGCCCGATCTCTAGGAAGTATAATTTAAGATAAAATTGTTGCGTTTATGCTTCTCTATTTTCTTCTATATTCTACCTTAGTGGTAGGGACTTTGTGATGATGGACAGAAGGAAAGAGAGAATGCCACAGCGCACATGGTACACAGTAAATTTATTCTTGTTGACATAATTAAATATAGCTGAGTATGGATGAACTCACCTGTGAGCCCATTGCTCAGTAGGCAGAGAGAGACACGGAGATTACAGATTCAAGTCCAGCCTGGGCTAAATAGTGAGACTGTCTCAAAAAACAAAAATATTAAATCCAGATATTCAAAATAATCAGAATTGGGTGATGGAAAGCATCCAGATGTAGAGTTTTACATCATTATATCTCAAATCAGTATCATTAATTCATATTTTACAAATCAACATTGCTGGGAAATGAAAGGAAAACATGAAATTTTGACCATTAGCAATGAACTACATACATTTTCATGTACCTAGACTGGTTATTGCATTCTCTTGGTGAGGGCTAAGATGGGCTTAGTGGGAAACGGAAATACCGAGGTTTGACTCCAGATGGCTCTCTCTATTAACTGTACAAACTTATATAAGTTATATAAGTTATTTAACTTTTGGAGGTGTCAATTTTCTTGTTTGGAAAATGGGATCAAGCAGGTAAGAACGAGAGGGAATTTGGAAGCAGCTAAACCAGTACATGGTAGATGCTCCCTGCATTCTTTCTTTTTCCATCTTGTAGACTGGGCGGGGCTCCTGGAGAGCAGGGGTGGGGCAGATTGGGTAGTGCTGCACCAGGTGACCTGAGAGACATTTTCAATCTCAGTGTTGTTTCTGACAATGGGTCACACTTGTCTTGTTGCCACCACACCGTTTCAGCTCCTATTTTATTGTGTTTTTCTTTCTTTCTTCTTTTTTTTTTTTTTTTTTTACCATGTTTGGGACTCTGTCATGTTCTTTGTGGGCAAATCCTAGGGATATAAGCACCTTACGGGTGAGAAGGAGAGTATGTTCACCTGCTTTCTGTGTTGTTCTCTCTGTCTCCCTCAGTGTACCATCACTTTTAGTCTCAATATCCCTGTCCATATTCACTCTGCTCACCCATGCCCATGCGTTTTTTGTCGTCAGATCTCTCTCTAGTCTCTCAAGAGCTGTTGTGAACTGAATGAACCAGTATGTGAAGTCACTCAGAACAGTTTCTTAGCATTAAGCATTTATGAGTTTTACTTATCATTTTATCTGCCCATTTCCCCCACCCCTGGGTTGGAGTTTATCTCATTAGGTCTGTTACCTTTTGTTCATTTCTTTTTGAACAAGATGTTCCATGACTGTCTGTGAAGAAGATCAAAAGCAGCAGAGCAGGGATATGAAACTTGGTATTTAGATTATAAAGTCAGCATTGAAGGTGACCTTTGCTAGACAAGAAACAGTGAAACTGCATACAACAGGCACACAGCACACACCAAATTGCCGATAAAGTAATACTTGTTTATATTTGGTTATATTTCCATATTTTCCATAAGTGTTGACACCAGCTTGTGTACATACATATAAGATATCAGAAACTAAAAGAAATTCTGTTGAAAGAGAGAGAGAGAGAGTGAGTGTGTGTGTGTGTGTGTGTGTGTGTGTGTGTGTGAGAGAGAGAGAGAGAGAGAGAGAGAGAGAGAGAGAGAGAGAGAGAGAGA
>CABHPQ010161795.1:0-19424 GCA_902168405.1 Peromyscus aztecus | reverse complement strand
AGAGAGAGAGAGAGAGAGAGAGAGAGAGAGAGAGAGAGAGAGAGAGAAAGCACATTTGTGCGCAATCACATTTTCTTCCTTGTTCTCCAAACAACTCAGTTTACTTCTAACAAAAACATCAGAGAAAATTTCTCACCAAGGAAGAGTGACCTTTAAAAGGAAATACCTGACAGCCAGATAAACTGCACACCATTTACAGAGGGATTCAGTGGAATTTACTCCATCTATTTCCCTGGCCTCCAGAGGAAATTATTCATTCTGGAAGGGCACAGCTGATTGAAGGAAGATGCTTAGATCAAAAGAGGCAATGCTTTGAACTGTGTTTATGAGGAAGTGTCTAGACCTCTGGATTCTGATCTATAACTGGAGACAGTTGGGTTAGATCACTTTAAAGGAAACTTTCAGGTCAAGCAGGGTGATCTCCCCTATGCGAAGCTGTGTGACATCTGTAAATCATGACTCACTCCTAGACTGCAGATAGCTGGGTAGATGCATCCAGGAACTTGGGCCCACTGATTCTTGAATCATCAGTGCATGCCAATACCTGGCTAGACTTTTCTACCTAGCCTATTATATCTCCATGAAGACTGCATGGACATTTCATCTGTCAGAGATCCGATGAGAGGCAAGTAAGGTCATGTGTTAGAGGTACTTAGAGATCTGCCAAGATATGTAAAAATGTAAAGTTCTAAAGAGAAGGAACTAAGAGTAGATGGGAGGATATTTCGATGATGAAAATTTTAGAGCTGGAAATAAGTGTGGTGTTTGCTAAGCAATCAACCCATCTGCAGTGGAGGGATCAGGCTGCAGAGGTAAACTGGCTGCACAGAAAGGTAGCTGTGGCCAGTAGCAGCAGGCAACAGAGAGTAGAAGGTTGGGATTCTGAATTCATGAGCTTTTGGTTAGCTAATATTAAGAGGTAGAAACGAAAATAAAGGAACATGAAAGAAAGATGGTGACTTGCCTGTGCCAGTCACCTGAGCACAGGTCGATGACATTTGCCCTTTGAGATTTCAACCAAATAACGGTCATTGTATGCCAGGAACTCACAGTGCAAACCAAGCTGTCTTTAAGAAGCAACCAGAAAGTTCAAATTTGCCAATGTTATTTTGTCTTATCTTTAAATATTTATTATTTTATTTATTTATGTGTGTGCATGTGCACGCATGTGCATACACATGTATGTCTAGAGAGGCCAGGATTGGGCATCTGATCCTTGGAGCTGGAGTTACAGGCAGTTGTGAGCCACCATACATGGGTGCTGGGAACTGAACACTGGCCCTCAGAAAGAGCAGCGAGTGCCCTCCTTAACTGCTAATCAATCTCTCATCCTCTGTCTGCTCTTTCAGATCATGGGAGCCTCTGTGCAGAGACTACTCAATAAGTTAGCTTGCATTTCTTACAGAACATGATTTTTGTAGTAATAATGCAGGTCGTCATTTTGCCTTATTCTTAGTGACTCTTATCTGCTGCTCATACACCAGTGGATCAACGTGTATTTTTCAGCACAATCATTGACAAGCTTAAGCATATTTATTCCTCATAGAAGCATCTTATAAGTAAAATGCTTGAGACTGTCTTGGTTTATAGGACCCCGAGGAAAGTTCATAAGCTCAGTAAAATGCACACAGCCTACTGATGTTGCAGGCAGATATGTCTTGAGTATGACCTGAATTTTCAAATGTGAATGTGGATAATTGACATTTGTGTTTATTATACCCAAGGAATCTTTGCAGTAGGGAGGTTATGAGTGGGACCTGGTAATATGACAATTAGCAGGTGAATTCTCACAGAGACCATAGGAAAGGAGATTGTAAAAAGGATACATATCTTTTTATAGTTTATACCCATGCCTATTTTTAAATGCTTACAAGATGCTAAACAAAATGCCCAGAGGAAAAAGGAGAAAAACCCTGAAATCCCATTGCTGATTTAGTGTGCTGCACCTGCAGGCTGTTTTCATCATATTTAGGCAACATATAAACAAAAATGAAATCTTACTGTTTTGAAACCAGTTTTTTTCACCTCTCTTAATGCTGTGAATATATGTTCACAGAACCAAAGACAACAAATTGATCAATACTGAAAAGCTATTTCTTGGAATCATTGGCACCAAACACCATGCAAGAAAAAAAAAACTCAATGCAAAAAAATCTTAGACCCTTTAATTTCTGTTAGGTTCCTCAGGAATAGAAGGAATTTTATGGTGGTGGTTTTATTATAATGTGGTACTATAAGACCAATTTTTGTGGATGATGGTTTGAATAATTTTTTCGGACTTGTGATTCTAAGCTCATAGCATTGCTTCTCAGAAATACTTACATTTATAATCTAGAAACAAGAAACCTCTCACCAAGAAGTTTTCCCCTTATTGACATGTTTCATACAATGAGCATAAAGGATATTAATTTACCAGGAAACAGTATCATATAAAGCAGCTTAATAAGGTTAGTTTGGTCATGGTATATAGGGTACGTTGATTATGTTGCCTAACCTAGAAACTTCTTTAAATATTTCTTTAGGTTCCAGAAATATAGCTCAATGGTGGGCCACTTGTTTAATGTAAGCCTTAGCACTAAAATTCCTCTTTATTGCTTGAAGGAACTATGAACGAGTTGAACTTGCACTCTAAGTGAATAAAACTTTCTTGTACTCTGGATGCTGTTATTGAGAAAAATAATTTTGTTCTTAATTGAAATAGTCAAATATCAGGGCTGGAGAGGTGGCTCAGTTGGTGAGATGCTTGCCAGGAAAGCATGAGGACCTTAGTTTGATCTCTAACACCTATGTACAAAGACACTTGTGTTGATTAGTGCTTGTAGTCCCAGCACTGGGGAGGCAGAGATAGGCAGATGTCTAGCCAGTCAGCCTTGCCAAATGGATGAGCCCCAGGTTTTTGCAAGGGACTCTGTCTCAGAAGAAAAGCAAGATGTGCACCATTCAGATGTTTCAGTGGGTAAAGGCACTTGACACCATGACTAAATTCTATCCTCAGGATCCCTAAGGTGGAAAGGGAGAGCAGACTGTCACAGATTGTTCCCCAACCTCTGCTCTTGTGTCTGGCTTATTCTGCCCACAGAGAAATACACAAAATAAACAAGTACAAATGTAATATTGTAAGAAAAACCAAAGTAGATGGCTTCTGATATACCATGTACGAGATTTCTCTCTAGCTTCTGCAAGTACACCATCACACACATGCATGTGCATATGCACAAAGACACAATATCCAAATGAAAGAAGAGAGACAATATAACTCTAATACATAACACAGAACTAATTATGTTTTATCTGAGCTGTGAAAAATTTTCTAGAATTCTTGGTAGAAAATGACAATAAATAATGACATAAGATTTAAAGTATTTTTTACCTTAATGGGTTCATTTATGAATGTGTTTTTTTTTTTACTAAGACTATCTATTCAACACAAAGCATATGCCAATTGAAATTGCTTCAGTTGTTGTGTGTACAAGCATAGGTAATGTGGTTTTAGCAACGTGACCTCACTGTTTCTGTAGATTTAAAAACTCTTGTTAGACTATTGTACCTCTTGCATTTTAATTGGGGTCATAAAATCAGCTTATTTAGTAATCCTTCCTGTTTAAGCATTATAACCAAATTGAGAAATAGAGCAAAGATAAATAAAAGAAGAAAACTTCATCACGAACAGAAGCTAAGTTGGAGAGGATAAACATATGGGCTTGGGAATCTTATTCCAAAAGAAAATAGGCCAAGGTAAGCCACACATGACTATTTATTCTTCCAACATCAATTAATCAGTTAAGTCATACCATATCTTAGGGATGAAGTCAGTGAAGAGGATCAGAAGGTATCTGAGAATGTGTCTTGGGAAAATCTTCCTTCATGAGAACCAGGCATGAAGGAGAGAGCAATATTCTCTATTAGAGGGATGCTCAGTAGGGTTTGATGTGGATGAATTAATATACACATGCATGAATGAGTACAGAGATCATCTCTTTCTGGATGCAAATGTGTCTAGAAAATAGTCATCTAACTACCCTTAAGGTAGCTGGTGGTTCCTGAGGGTCACCATGGACATGGACTGTAGTCTGCAAATTCACTTATTCTGGGTGAGATTGGTTGTCCAACTGATGGTTCCTGTGGTGTTTGGACTAACTCTCACCTGCTAATAACTGCCCAGGGGCCTAAAACATGGGTCTGAATCTCAATGTTCAGGCTGTAGAATTTGTTCTTGTCATGTGGATCAGCTGCCATCTTGGGGCTGCTGTCCAACTTATAGGTTCTCAGGTTCTCAGGTCCTACAGATTTTCTTTAGGTTCCATTATTTTTTTAGCTCTAAGAAACTCATTTTTTTTCCCTGAGAAACTGATATTTTTATTTGCTTTTACTCTGTGAGTATAGACTTTTGTGTGTGTGTGTGTGTGTGTGTGTGTGTGTGTGTGATATTTGTGATATGTGATGCTGAACTTGAATATTACACTCTGTTTTTCTCATCTTCCCATTGTAGATGAGGGACACTAAGCTTCTCTTGTCTTTGTTTAAATAACTCAGCTCTCCTAACTTTGATTCTCACCACAAATATTTTGAGTTTGAAATAACTATGATAGTTGTTTTAAAATTAGGTTGCAAGCTTCTAGGAAAATTAAGTGCCACATTTTATATCTTTTTAAACAAAAGAAATTATATATAAAATGTCTGCTCTTTGCTGTGGAAGACTATTTGTACCTCTTCCAGCATTCCTTAGTTGCCTGTAGTTCTTTGTGTAGGGTTGAAGCCTTGTGAGCTTCCCCTCATCCATATTACCATGTCTATTGATGTTGTCCTTGTTCAGTTCATGTTTATACAGTCATGTTGGTGAGACTTTATGGTTGTAGCTTCTGACATTCCTAGGTGTCACAATCTCACAGCAAACTCTCTGTTCCTCAAGCTCTTACAATCTTTCCATCCCTTTCCCCTCAATATTCCCTGAGCCTTTAGTGAAGGAGTTGTATTGTGGATGTATCAGTTGGAGCTGGGTCCCCTCACTCTTGCATTTTGATCAGGTGGTTTTCTGTAGTGGTTTCTTTCTGTTACAGAGAGAAGTTTCCTTGATGTGGGGTGAGAACTATATTTATCTGCAGCTATAAGGATGAAATAATCATCTCTTAACATACATACAAGTAACATTATATAGACTGAGCAGATTGCACTTGGGAATATATATGTATATATATATGCATATGTATGTTTATATACATATTACATACACACACATATATGTAATAACAATTAAAGAAAAAGAGGCCATGAAAAAAATGAGTAAGACTAAAAAACACGTAATGTCTGTGACATTCTGTTGTTACTTGATAACAATCAACTTCTGAAAAGTCTCCAACCGACACAGGACAGGGCTGAAACATTTTTGAATGAATGGCATTTTGAACCCACTAAGCAGAGCTGAAGGTAAGAGATCTATAGTTACTTGTCAATCACCATGTTGAGAGGCACTCATTAATTTGCAGAGGTCACTCTTGTCATGTCACACAGGTGTTAATGCCGAGGAAGTGTCAAGAAGACACAAGAAGAAAAGAGGAGGTGGTACTGGGAATTTAGTGAAGATATTTTTCATTGTTCAAGAATCTTTAGTCTTCTATTCATGATTAAATATCATTGAACTCAATCCTCATAACTAAGGAGACAGTATTTATCTTTTAATTTAATCATGAAGAAATTGTAGATTAGAGAGGACTGTTAATTTTCTCTAGGTCATTCCCATATGGTTCTGAGAATTGAGATTCCCAGCTTCATTTGTGTTGCTGTTTGGAAGTGAAACTTTTTTTTATTGTCAATTGACGAAGTATGAAGGCAAACTGGTGGTTTGCTCTGGCCTATTGTACTCCCCCCACTCTAGATGATACCAGTTAATTCAGAGGCAATTCTCTCGCTTCTTTCCCTTCCCTCTCTAGATGAGTCACTATTGAACCCTTTGGGATACCTTCCCATGCTGGACATCATTATGGTTCGTTCACAGACTTCACAACTTGGCAGGATTCATCACTCTTCTACTTTGGCAGCTTCAGGGACTCAGGGAGGAGGTTTCCAGAAAAAGTTCCAGGTCAATTCCTCCGAGTCCTGTGTTCAAAGTGTGCGGTGTCTTCAGGAGGAGGGTCTTAGATTCAAGTTGCAGGAGGCAACCAAGGGCTATGGCAACAGCTTATGTAGTTTTGGGAGTCTTTCTTTTCTTTTGTGAACTAGCTACTCCCAGGAGGCAGACATCTGGACTGTCCCTTCAGCATCTAGGACATAGCCTGGTAAACTTGCCAAATTCTGGGTCAACTTCAAGAATCCTTAAGTAGCCAGAACCTAAATATCATTCAAATATTAATGAGATCAGTTTCAAGTAACTAATTATTCACTTATCTATTTTTAAAATCAGATTAGTTGAGAGGTAAGGTGGGGGAGGAAGGATTTGTTTTTTACTCTAACTTGTATTCCTCTTTCTGCTTACATGCTAAAATAAAATTAAACAAACAATGAATTAAAGATAAACAGGATACAGTAAATAGTAGGTATGAAGTTGAGAAGAGTAAGAAAAACAAACAGCTTAACATAGTAATTAATGTTCATGACAACACCCCTTGGTCCACTGAGAAACACTGGATTATGCCCAACAGACTTTCATTACCTAAACTAGGAAAGAATGTGTATATATTTAAAAGATTTATCTTTTGATAGGAAAATATCATTGTACTTATATTTGGGTAATCTCAAAGGAATTCCACCAACAATACTTGAACATAGAAAGGCACAAGAGATTGTAGACAATGACCTTTTCAGAATACAACATCTTGGGATTTAATGTATGAGAGAAAATAAAAAAAACCCCATAGAATACAACATCTTTAGGCCTAGAGAGATGGCTTAGCAGTTAAGAGTGTATACTGCTTGGGACATGAGTTTGGTCCCCAGCACCCACATGATGATGGCGCACAACTTTCTGTAACTCCAGTTCCACAGGATCTGACATGCTCCTCCCATGCAAACACCAAGCACTCACATGCATATGTGCAGGCAAAACACTCATATGCATAAAATAAAAATAAATAAATCTTTGAGAGTATAGAATCTTTAAAAATTCTACCATACTGTTTGTATTTCCTTATTTTACTTCAGTTTGCTTAATCAGGATTAAGTTTTAAAAACTTACAGTAATTAGTAAAGTCACAATTTTAAAAATAACTTGAACATCTCTTCTTTGATATTTTAATTAATGTATATAATGTATACTGAACATATTCATACCCAGTCCACTCTCTTATATCTTATATCTCTAAAATCAGACTTAAGTGTCTTGTACACATGATGAATCAGCTGTATTTTTTATGCAAAAGATGTAAGCCATTAATTTGGACTTGAATTAAACTGAATCATAGGAACCAAGTTTATCAGATGTTAGTCACAATTAACTAAGCTTACAATATTAGGCAGACAATGCTCATTTCACTGCTGAGCACAAGCATTTTAATTGACATCACAAATGGGAAAAGGAAATGTATTCAGTCTGGGTGTCTTTAAGAGAAGGCATGAAGGTGTGAGATTCTCAATGTGAGATACTTTGCTGATGGATTTTATGCAGCTTCAGACTTGGCTTTGTGAGTCCTGGTTAGGAGCAGATTGGGAGAGGCTGGCCTTGTACTGATCATATTAACAACAGATTAAAAAAACTGTCAATTTACTGATTCACAAGGTAGGTAGGGGAAGGTGAGGAGGACTATTCATAACTTTATCCAGGGTCCTTTTTTTTTTTTTTTTTTTTTTTTTTTAGCATCAGGATACTCGTGAGACCAGATTAATTATTTAAAGGTCATTGGGGAAGCATAGAATATAAGCCAAGGGCATACTGAGGGTTTTGACCAACACAGGATAGTGCCTCTTGAATCTTCTTGAGCAAAGATATAATAGTATAAGATGCTGTTACTAATTACTCTGCCAGGCCCCTTCCAAATGCCTTAGTCCTATTAATTCATTAAATCCTGTGTACCCATGAGACAGCATCCTGTCCATTAGGTAGACAAGAATGTGGAAGAATCAGATGTCAGAAAGTCTCCCAAGGTTACAAGGATGGAAAATTGCAGGAGCTGGATTTGAAGTCGAGTGGTTGGAACGCAAAGCTTCCATACTCAAGAGCCGGGATACTCAGTGCTTCCCCTAGGGTAGTGCAACATGAGCACAGCCAGGTCCCTTTTCTTCCACTTTCGAGTTCCAGGTTCCAAGCTCTCCATTGTGGTTTTGTTTTTAAAAAATCTTCCATCAGATAAATTACAACCCCATGCGTTGTTTCTGTGTATTACCTAGCAGTCATATTCCAATCCATTTACTTTGACATTGCATCCAGTCTATGTGGATTGTAGGTTAGAAGATTGTAAATTCTCTGGTCAGTCAATTATACATGTTTGGATCACTCTCAATAATTTTACGCTGTCTTGCAAATTATTTATGTCTGATTACACATGACTTTTACTAGTTTTGATGTAACCTTATTTCTTTTTTTTATAGTGTGTGTGTGTGTGCCCGCGTGTGCAGTTTATGTGCCCATATGCACATTTATAGGTGTGTGGGTTCATGTGGAGGCCAGAGGTTGAGGTTGCATGTCTTCCTCTATCAATCTCCTCCTTATATACTGAAGCGATCTCTCACTACCATCCAGAGCTTACTGACTCCGCTAGTCTAGCTAGCCAGCTTTTTCTGGAGGTACCCTGTTTATACCTTCCCATATGCTGGGATTGCAGATAGGCAGCCATGTCTGTCTGGCACATGAGGGTGCTAGAGGCCTTAACTCTGCTCCTCACACTTGGGTGGTAAGTACTTTACTCACTGAACCATCTCCCCAGCCCAATTTCTGTTATTTCTTAGTTCTTGAGCATATTGCTAATTATCAACTTCTTGTACAAAACAAATTAATAGATTGCATACTGATGGGAAATATTCTCTGAACGGGTTATGAAACTATTTAAATCTTAAAATGTAAGTACATCCTTAAGAATTCCAAATTCTGTGGGCTCATAGGAACTCACAGAAACCGAACCAACAACCAGGGAGCTTGCATGAGACTGACCTAGGACCTCTGCATATATATTACAATTGCGTAGCTTGGTCCTCTTATGGGACTCCTAACAGTGGAAGCAAGGGCTGTCTCTGACTTTATTCCTGGCTTTTGGGACCCTACTCCTCACACTGGGTCTCCTTGCCCAGCCTTAATACATGGTGAGATACTTAGTCTCTTACTGCAACTTGATATGCCATGCTTTGCTGATATCCATGGAAGGCCTGCCCTTTTCTGAATAGAAATGGAGGAGGAGTGGATGGCAGGGCAGAGGGGAGGTTGATGGGAGGGACTGGGAGGATAGGAGCGAGGTAAAACTGTGGTCAGGATGTAAAAACAAGCAAGCAAACAAACAAAAAGAATTCCAAGTTAGGGATAGCGAGATGGCCTCAGCAGGTGAAGGTGCTTGCTGCCAAGTTTGATGACCTGAATTCCATTCTCAAGACTCACATGCTGGAGGGAAAAATAGTCCTTACTCCTGAAAATAGCCCACTGTCTTCCACATCCATGCTGTAGCATGCACCCCCAAATAAATAAATGAGTGGAAAAAATTTAAAAAACAGTTCGAAATTACTGTTGAATTTCAGTGGGTGCTGCTATCTTTTTTTTTTTAATTGGTAGTTTTAAAGACTGGAACACACAGTCTTGCTTCTTGTCATAGTTTGTTGACTATAAATCTGTACTTGTTCTATGAGCATAGTATGGAAGGGGATGTTTTTATCTTATACTTTCTGGTTTGGTCAATTTTCTATTATTAGTAAAGCAAATCATGGCTGGGAAGGAAGCTTACTGATGTACTTCCTGTCCTCTTGCAAGTGACTGAAGTTTGCCCTGAATACTAATGCCAGGATATATTCCAGATCCTCTGCAGAGTTCTTTGAGGTCTTCAGAAGAAAAGTACTTGACAGCCTACTTCAAAGTCTTTGAGACATCTGCTTATGACTTACCATGTGCTGACAACTCAATCTGACTGTACCCAAAGGTGTGGGGTGGATTATGAATCAATTCATGGAGACAACTCATTTTTATGCACTACCAATCACTTTCCAGGCAGGTGAGGTCATGTAAGAAACAGCCTCATTCTTTCAGAAATCCTATGTAGATGCTCGGGCCTTCTGAAAGCTTTGACAGGACTCGCCAGCCTTGACAGCAAACTGTCAAAGAATCAGCAGAGTTAGTGTGTCTTTTGGCAGAAGGTGGGCTGGTTGCTGCACTCATGCCAACCAGAAGGGGAGAGGCTTTTCTAACTCACTGCACAGATGTGAGACCTGCATTGCACTTGTGGTCCCAATTCTGTGTTTGGAGATATTTCAGTTCGTAAATTATAAATGTTGTGTGTCGCTGTACAGGTCACAAGAGAGCAGCAGATGATAACTCCAAGATTATTAGAGGCAAGCAATCCTTTGGGAGAAGTGGGAATTTGGATGCAAGACAAAGAGAGGGAATTAGAAATGCATTTATCGAAGAGAAACTGGAGCAATTCTCTGATGACAATTATAGTTTGGAAAAGTCTACAGCAGGGGAGATCTGCCATCACTTGCCAACTGTAGAGTGTTTTGGGTCTCCATAACACATTCATGGTTCCCTTGGAGCAAAGGGTGATTTTTCTGAAACACTAGCATAAATATAAAGGACTTTGAAACTGCAAAACAGCCACTTAGCCATAAACATACCTACTGGGAGAGATGTGTGAGGGAACAAGATGTAACACGAATACTTGTGGGAGCCAGCTAAAGTTGAAGATTTGTGTGAGTTTTGTTTAAAACTTCGCTTAGCCACGGCTAGGCATGGGGATTGTTCTTTTAAAGCTTTCTAGCATTGCCTGCATTTGAATGAAATAATCTGCCTATCACATTCGGAAAGATCTGTTTGAAAGTGATAGCTCATAAACTGATTTCAAAGTAAGACTTCAAATAGAATCATAATAAAACAACATATTAAAAATTTTAGATATGTATTTTTATATTATATTGGTATATACCTTTCTCCAAGGGATAATTTAATAGAAACAACTCTTCTCTGCTTAATGCTCCATCTAGCATGCAGATAAGGTGGTAAGCAATCAAACAAAATGTAGAAAGATAATAAGATGAAAGGCTGTTAGCATGGAGCAAAAACGTTCTAAGCACCGTGGTCTCCCTTTACCCCTGAGTTACCTTTCTGTGGCTTCAGTTGCCTGCAGTCAACTGTGGACTGAAAATATTAAATAGAAAGCACATTTGCCATTCCAAGATAGAGGTCAAGGAATACTGGACCTTAGTAGCACAGCATACATTTAAGGTTATACTACTTCATTTTCTTTTTACGGTGTGTGTGAGTGTGTGTGTGTGTGTGTGTGTGTGTGTGTGTGTGTGTATGTGTGTGTGTGTATGTGTGTGTGTATGTGTGTGTGTGTTCATATGAATGTGTGTGTGTGCTAGTACATGCACATATGGAAGGCAAGGGTTGATGCTAGTGTCTTCTTCAATTGCAGTCTACTTTATTTTTTGAGACGGAATCTCTCACTGAATCTGGAGCTCACTGATTTGGCTAGACTGGCTAGCCAGCAAGCCCCAGGCATCCCTCTTGTTTCTGTCTCCCAAAGTATTGGGATTACAGAAGCAAACTCATGCAATTGGCTTTTATGTGGGTGCTAGATATTGAACCTAGACTCTTATGATTGTACAATAGGCACTTTACCAACAAGGCCACATCTCAGCCCTGGTTTCTTTTCCATTCTTGAAAAGAACATTTGATAATTGGAAAATGGGAATGAGTGACCACTTCACTGTTACTGTCTCTGACTGCTTGTTAGGTGGGTCTGATAAGTATGTTAAACTAAATAATACAGACAAATTTCATAATTTGATTCTTTTTCTCTTTTTTTGGTTTTTCGAGACAGGGTTTCTCTGTGTAGCTTTGCGCCTTTCCTGGAACTCGCTTTGGAGACCAGGCTGGCCTCGAACCCACAGAGATCCACCTGCCTCTGCCTCCCGAGTGCTGGGATTAAAGGTGTGAGCCACCACCGCCTGGCATAATTTGATTATTTTTCAAGCATGCATATTTTTTTTCTAAAATCTAAACTTGCTTACAGCATTTTGACTTTTATAGCAATAGTAAAATCACATGCTTCAGTGTTGAAAAAAATGTTCTTGAAGACCAAAAAAGCAAAGAGACTTTTTTTTTTAGACAAGGTTAAGTATTTCTTTTATCATATCAGTTGTGATAGCATGTACAAGACCTTCACAAGCTCAAGTCAAACAAAAATCTTAGCAAGGGGAAAAGGGAGGTGGGTACAAGTCTTATCCCTAGCCAAAAGCTGTTGGCAATTGATAGTCTGTAGAGGGAGAGTCAGTTTTCTTTAAGGGTTTGGTCATGAACTGGTGGACCATGCTCCAGTGGTCAGCCACACACCTAAGAGTATATGGACAGCACAAATGTTGTGTATGTATGGAAGGGGTGGATCTAAGAGGAGTTGAGGGAGGAGGGTAAATATCAAAATACAGTGTATGAAATTCTCAATGAATTAAAAAATGTTAAACATTTAAAATGTAGGAGTTCTAAATCCCCACTTTAATTAATTAGAATGAACAGATTTGTATTTTTTATTGATTTACATCCAATATCAGAGCAATGATTAATAGTTCAACTTATCTCTCTATCATTGAAAGCCAGAGAGGTTCTGGGAGATGCACTTTTGACTTTCTGAAGTGCATTGTAAAACTGATATGGACATCTGAGGACACTCACATCGCAGGTGTCTCAGGTGTCTGTGACACCCAATAATCTAAGATGGCCCATAAAGAATTCAAGAGGACCAAGTCAAATGACTCCAAAAGACACAATGACCCAGCAGAAGAGACTCTCTCCTCTCAGTGATGGAAAGAAGTACATACAGAAGAGTGTAGCAGGCCCTTGGTAAAGAAGGCAGTCGGTGAAGCAAGTTTCTTGCAGAATCAAGTTCTCAGTCTCTTAGCTGAGGGACAAAATTGCTGTTTGGGAAGAATGCCAGCCATTGTCAAGGTTCCACATCACACGAATGCAGGGGCCAGAAGGCTAATGGGTTGAGGGAATGCAACTCCGAAGGACATTGTTTGCATTGCGTTCCCAGTCCATGGAGTTCCAGTGCTCTGATTACCCACACATCCAGAGATTAGCTCAAGTTCGCAGAAACCTCATACTTTGAACTGAGACAACAAGGAAGTTGATTTGAGGACAAGACACAACTTGAGGAAGATTCCATCCTGTAAAAACATAAATTCATTCGAAAGGAGAGAAACTGAACTTAGAATACTATCGAAAGGATTCTCTGCTTGAAACTAATTAGCTAGAGATGTGTTTTCCCAGGTTTAGATACAGAGGTACACAGCTGTGGTAGAAGGAAACCAGGTTGTATCTCAAGCAGGCAGCCGAACTTGGCAGCATCATCTACATGTTTCTGGTTTTTCATTCGTGCAAAACACAAGAGTTAGAACATCATGGAGGATTTTACCAAGGAGCCAGAAAGCTGCTGAGACCAGGGAGTTCACAGCAGAGTAGGATTCCTGTGTGCAACTTTTAAGTTGGTTGTTCAAGGAAGCCCAAACTGTACTGTAGAAACCAGTGTTGGAGATGCCATGACCATGAGACATCTGATGAGAGAAGCTTTAGGTATGGAGTGGAGCTGAACCAAGGCAGAGGCTGTGTATAGATGTCAGCACTAGATGAGTGGGCACCCAGGTCTATTGGAGTCCAGATGAAGCCACTAAGAGCCCCAGATGCTGGGCATGAAGCTGCTGGACTTGGTGTTTGCTGTGCTGAGGTTTGGTTTTGGTTTGGCTTAATCTCTCTTTGCTATATTTCTTTGCCCACTTTTGGAAATAGAATGTTTAATCTGTCCCTTCCTCCCTCTTTCTCTCCCCTTCCTCCTTCCTTTCTCCTTCTCCTCACCCATCTCTCTTTCTCCCTCCCTCTCTCTTCTCTCCCTTGCCCCATCCCCTCTTCCAGCCCTCTGCTTCCTAGCTGGTGTCCAGACCACACCAAACTGCTCCCACTACCATGCCTTCCTAACCATGAGAGATTTCATTCATGCAAACTGTGAGCCAAAAGAAACCCTTCCTCTCTTAATCTGCTTAAAAAAAATCAGATGTTTGGTCACAGCCACATGCCAAGTAACTGATATAGTTAAGAGATATTCTTGCATGAGGAATGGTGTGGTGATTCATCTGAGGGAATCAGGCATTGCAACGGAAGAATAAAGAACGATTAACTTATTCTAACAGATATGCCAAAAATCTTCTACAGCCTTAGCCAGTAGGTTTTAAGGATACAAAAATATAAAAAATATTATCCTAGATGAGTGTGGCACCCCTGTAATCCTAAAACTCAGAAGATGAGGCAGGAGGATCTTGGGTTTGAGGCCAGCCAAAGTTACACGGCCAGACTGTCTCAAAACCAACCAAACAACCTTGTAACCAGACAGCCAACGAACAAACAAATGCAGCAATAGGTATCCTTTTCTTCAAGATGCCACAACATATTTGTGGAGACAAATCACTGTATAGGTGCCAGTGAACTTAACAAGTGTTTTATTGGAGAAGAAAGATCCCACATGTTGGGTCATAACTTAATCAAATAATATATTACAAAGTAGAACATTTGTCCAGCAATTTGCATTGAACACAACATTCTAGCTATAAACTAAGGTCATTCTTTAGTTTCTTAGAGAAGTTACATACTAAATTTATAAAACATACTGAGATAGAATATTTATTATTAAGTATATTTATTATTCAACAGAATATAAGTCATGTTAAATTTTCATCTTATGGCTAAGCCTTACCTTGTTTCTCAGAAATAAATGAAAAGGGAGAGAATAGAGCCTTAGAAAATTAAATCCAGTAATGGCTGGAACAATCTTCTCCAACCCCAGCAATGACTTGTTATCTTCTAAATAGAGCTTGTCATCTTGGGACAAAATTCAATTTGGAGAATAAGTAAAACTTCATTTCAATTTCCAATTGTTTAGTGTGTTTGAAAACCCAACATTGATGTTAAGATTTTTTTCACATTTATTTTGTGTCAGGTAGTAGGGAAATGTATCTCCCATACCCCTTGACGATGGTAAGATTGATGCGTTGTTTACACAGGCAATCAGAATTCAGTCCAGACAGCATTACGTGTCTTGGCTTTGGCTTCACACAGTTTTAGTCTTATTCATTTTGGAATGGCACCCACAAAGAAATTTAACTGGTGGATATTATGCCCCTAACACTAATTATATCTGGTGGTTACAGCGACTTTTATATCCCCATAAAGTGATTCTGTATGATGGCTAATTAATACGTTTTATGACTGGTGATTATTTCTAGACATTCTCACCACCCCCTTTTTCTTAGATTAAAACAGTATTTGACTTTCAGTGTAAAGAATGAGAAACATTTAAAGCCCAAGGAAGAGGATAACTTTTAAGGAGAAAAGTTAAACACAATGATGTGGTAACTTTGTTTCTGCAACTTGTTTTATTCACTGAAGCTTGGCTACAAAGAAGCAAAGGCATACTAACCTAGTCAGAATTTCAATTATAAAAACATGGGAGAATTCAATTTGCTTTTGCCTGTTGCTGTTTCTTATTCTTAATACTTCCAATTTAGATCACAGAAAACATAGTTTAAAAAATATGTTTGATGCTAAATAAATAATTCTGTTTATTTTTTTCTAGCCAAAGAAAATCAGTGAAATTTGATGGTGACAGTGATATTGTGGAAGAAAAAAAAAAAGCGTATTTTCAAACAGAGCCCCACCCACTGTCAGCAGTTAAGAATAGTCCTATTAGGTCAGTGAGAAGGTTCACTGGGCAAAAGCACTTGCTTCTAAGCCTGATGACCTGAATTCAATCCCTATGACCCACATGGTGGAAGAAGAGAGCCAACTCCTATTGGTTGTCCTCTGACTTCTACAGGTGCTCAGGGGTATGTGCCCCTCTCCCCAATAAAAATAAATAAAATTTAAAAAATTTTAAAAAGAATAATTATATTTGAAAAGCAAGAAGAGATAAAATGAACACATTCTCAAAGCTTTGTCTATCCACTTTTATTTTTGCATTTTAATTTACAGATAATACAATGCTCAAATCTTGAGCATAGTCATCGGTCAAACTAGGGTGAGGCAAAAAGTACCTCCAAACTTCCTGTGTGGACTTTCTAATCAATACAACTCTCTCCCAAGAGGTATCTGTTGTTCTGATATCTATTATGATCGATTTATTATTTTATTTGTTCTTGATCTTTTATCAATGACAGGTTAATTCTGTGGTTCTTACTCTTTTACTGTGCCCATATTATCTGTCCAAATTTTCTCAGGAGTCACAGTGTAACAGGCTTAGTACGTTGAGATTGTTATGTTCCCTTTCCAGGACTGGACATTCAGTCCACATGATAACTAGAAGTCCATCCCTTCTATCAGCTTTCAGACCTCATCACAGAAGTTTCCTTGTGCAGAGGATAGTGATAAATGTGGAAATTCACAACCAGTCAGTGTGCAAGAATGAGTGTCTGTAGAGTACTCAGTTAAGAAGCATAGAAGATTAGAGGCAGAAGTACTGCAAGAGTTAAAGGTTGGGGGAGACAGGATGAAACATTGTCTTATGAACATGACAAGACCAGTGCACACATGAACTCAAAGTAGCTGTGGCTGCATGTGCAAGATCAAACCAGTCAACATTCCAGCGCAGAGGTAAGGGCTCAGGAGTGCCCACCCTTAGCTGAGGAGCTATTGACAATTGATTACTTGTAGGGGAGGGAGAATTACTTTTCTTTAACTTGATAGGTTGACCATGCTCTATTGGGTATCCCCCACACCAATGAGTAGTATAGGCAGCACAAATTGGACTCAGTGGGTTATAAAAAAGGAGGATGCAAAGTTGGGGTAAATGGGTGAATTTGGAAGGAATCAGTGGGAAGAGTCAGAGATGAGTATGGTCAAAATACATTGGATGCATGTTTAAAATTCTCAAAGAATTAGTAAAAGTTGTGTTTAATAAAATACAGAAGCAGATCACTTCTGCTGCCATTATTGAATAAAATGCAATGGGAAGCAAACAGTTGTATGGGAGCCTAGAATACCCAGGCAGATCGGCAGATGTTAGGGCATAGTATAAGTCAGCGGGTAGATGGAAGGTCTTGCTATACTTTGAAGAGTGAAGTCAAGGGAATATGTATGAGTCTAGATCACTGGACTAGGAGCGAATATTAGGGATCTGTTTCTAGAAGTGGTGGTCAATTTGAAGTCTGTGTTGTGGGAATAGGATCAGAGCATACAGTGCTAAGAATGTGTTATGTCTTAGAATTGAGGCTCTAACCCAAGATTAATCCTATCTGTGATGGTGGGGTGCCAATTTTCACATGGAGGTGAGGGAAATCCCATTCCAGGAGGGGACACATAGACATCAGAAGGAACAAAGGCTTGCTCCTCCATAGAACCTACAGAGACAAACCCTGTCTCCTGGACATGGCAGACTGACCCTTGTAACCAGGCCATACCTTGATTGGCTCTTTTATTTCTTGATCATATGTATTCTGGAAACTGTTTCATATGGCTGCATTGACTTTCTTCCTTTACCAGCCAGTATAAACTACTGTGTGGAGATAAGGATAAAGCAAGCTGGGAGCTTACCCTCTGGGCTCCTGTTGACTCTTGTAATAACTTTGCGACCCCAGATAACTTATTCTCCCAAGCCTCAGGTTTTCAAATGGTTGAAAAGAGATGTGATAGTATTTATCACCTGTGAAGGGATAATTAAGTTTCATTCTTGACTAAATTTAGAATCATCTTAGAAACACATCTTTAGGTGTGTCTATGAGGGTATTTCCAGAAAGGTTTAACGGATGATGGAAGGTCCATTCCGAGTGTGGGTGGCATCATCCCAGGGTTCAGGGTCCTGGATCCAACAAAAAGGAGACAAAGAGCAGAGCCCCAACACTCATCTCTCCGAGTCTTGACTACAGATGCAGGATGACGAGCTGCCTCGTGTTCCTGCCTCTTTGACTCACCTCCCTTGATGGACGATCACTTCCAACTGGGGGCCAAAGTCAATCTCCTCCTTCCTTTTTTTTTTTTGGTTTTTTGAGACAGGGTTTCTTTGTGTAGCTTTGCGCCTTTCCTGGAACTCGCTTTGGAGACCAGGCTGGCCTCAAACTCACAGAGATCCACCTGCCTCTGCCTTCCGAGTGTCTCCTCCTTCTTTAAGTTGCTTTTGTCCCAGCGATGGGGTAAACAACTAATACCGAGAATTAGATGAGATAGCCTGTGAGTATGGCTGGTAGACCTGCTGTCTGCTCTTCTCTTTATCCATTGGGCAGAAAAGAAAAACGAAAAGTTATTGGCTTCTAAAAACCAGCTGTTATGATTTTTAAATTCTGTTCAGGAATGTGTGCTGATCTCCTCAGCCTGGGCATTTCCAAACCTTGAAAAAAATGATTGAGAACTTCATACATGCGTATTATGTATTTTGACCAAATCTAGCCCCTCGTTTCCTCTCACACCCTCCCCCTAACTCTCTTTCCTCCCAACTTCATGTGACATCCTTTTTTATTTTTAGTTTACTGAGTCTGCCTAGTATTGCTTGTAAACAGGACAATCTACTGCAGTGGTTCTCAACCTGTGGGTCATGACCCCTTTGGCAAACCTCTATCTCCAAAAAATATTTACATTATGATTCATAAAAGTAGCAAATTTGCAGTTATGAAATAGCAACAAAAATAATTTTATGCCTGGGAGTCACTACAACATGAGGACATGTATTAAAGGATCCCAGAATTAGGAAGGTTGAGAACCAATGCACTAGCATGTAAGAAGCCTCTCAGGGGGTCACATCCCTAAAGAAAACTGACTCTTCTCCTCGCAACCATAATTTACCAACAATTTCTCAGTTAGGGATGAGACCTCCTGAGTGCCCCAGCATCCATCCTGGGATTTTGGCTGGCTTAGTTTTGTGTAAGTCTTGTGCATGCAATACCAGCTGCAAGTACATGTGTGCAATGATCCTGCCATGTCCAGCCAACATTTTACTGCAGACATCTGCCACCTCTTTTTCTGTGGTGTTCCCTGAGCCTTGGGGGGAGGGGATGTGATCTATGTCTCACATCTTTAAAACATAATAGTCAAATTCCTTTCCATTCCTCTGTATGCTAGCCTACTGAGGAAATGATTGTGTCTTTCTCATTGATAATTCTGGTGACTATCATGCACATAGTGGACATGAAGAAAAAGCTTGCCATGTATGTCAACCAAGCTTGTTTTTTGGCTATTATATGTTACTATTACTTTGGATTGGTTCTCGTATAACATTCATATTCAAGTTTATTTTGTACGGAAGGTGTGAGTTCTAGCAAATCTTTCAAAT